>JAJIBD010003320.1:70000-72221 GCA_021461705.1 Cryptotis parvus | reverse complement strand
ACCCATGGCCTAGTATGGAACGAACAGGGTGAGAGACTATCTGAGTTCATCATGTCCACCAAGACTATTCATGGGAACTCACAGTTTCAGAAGGCTGAAGCGAAACGTTGGACATGGGAATCTCCTGGCGGACAGTTCCACAATGAAATTGACCACATCATCTTCAATCGACGGTTTTGTCTGACCGATGTTGCTGTCGTCCCCGAATTCCAGACAGGATCGGACCACCGTCTCCCTTCCTGCAAAATTCTACTTCCGCGCAAGGGGAGAAAAAGCTGCAAAGTTTAAGAAGAGAACCCCCAGAACGACCACCAACTGGGAACTCTTTGGCACCATTAGCGGCAACATGGGAAGATACCATCATTGATGACATCGATGAAGAATACAACCAACTGGTTCAGCACCTCCATGATTGTGCGAAGAACGCCGAGAGAGAGAAAAGACACAAAAGGACACTTGTCTTCAGAAACTCTTGAGCTCATTCGCCAACGTGGCAAGACGCGAGCCTCAGGAGACCAAATGCTAACGTCCAAGCTTGCTAAACAGTGCAGAGAAGTGATAAAAGCAGACCTCAAAGACAGAAGAGCAGAAATACTGGAAGATGCAGCAGAAGCCGGGAAAAGTATTCACACTGCCCGCCTGTCCTTTGCCAACTATAAGACCAAGATGGCTGCCCTCCGATGCCCTGATGGATCTATCACATCTTTCAGAAAGGCAATGGAGAAGATTATCCAGGACTTCTACTCAAATCTCTTTGATAGCCACATCCACCTGCCCACATACCAAATTCCACAGGATGGATATGTCATTCCCAACGTTCTCCCTTCTGAAATCCGACATGCCATCTCATTGGTAAAGAAGGGAACAGCACCAGGCCCAGACAAAGTCAGACCCGAACATCTGAAGAATCTGCTGTCAGTACTCATCAATACACTAGCTCGGCTCTTCACACGCTACCTGTCCAAATGCAAGGTGCCCTCCCAATGGAAAACCAGCAGGACAGTTCTACTCTTCAAGAAGGGGAGACATTCACGACATCGGCAACTATCGCCCCATCTGCCTGTTGTCTGTCATCTATAAGCTGTTTACACGAGTCATCCTGAACAGGATTAGCAGAACACTAGATGAAGGAAAACCATGCCAGCAAGCAGGTTTCGGGAAAGGATTCAGCACAATCGACCATATCCACACAGTAACCAAGCTCATTTAGGTTTGTAGGGAGTACATGATGCCACTCTGTCTCACGTTCATTGATTTACTGAAAGGCTTTGATTCTGTGGAGACTGAAGCAGTCATCGAAGTCCTAGCCAAACAGGGTGTTCAAACCCAATACATCAAGATCCTTCAGGAGCTGTATTACGGATTCACCACCAGGATATCACCATTCTACAAAGAAGCAATCATTGATGTCAAAGAGGGGGTTCGACAGGGTGATACCTTCTCACCAAAACTCTTCAGTGCCATCCTCGAGAACATCATGAGACAATTAGAATGGGAAGGAATGGGAGTGAAGATAGATGGTCGGCAACTACACCACCTCCGCTTCGCTGATGACATCATTCTAATAAAACCAAACATTAGCCAAGTGGCACAAATGCTGGCTGACTTTGACCGAGAATGTGGAAAGGTAGGTCTACAGCTGAATCTGAAGAAAACTATGTTCATGAGAAATGAACTAGTTCCAGAGGCCCCATTCACTCTCAATGGAACAAACATCTCTGAATGCAGCAGTTATGTGTACCTAGGTCGAGAAGTCAACATGATGAACGACCTAAAACCTGAGCTGCACAGTATTAAGAGAGCGGCATGGAATGCCTTCAAAGGCATCGAAGAAATAGCTAAAAGGACAAAGAACCTCCGGCTCCGGGCACATCTCTTCGACTCCACCATTCTCCCTGCATTAACATATGCCTCAGAGACCTGGGCCCTACGAAAGCAGGATGAGAATGCTATTTGAGTCTCCCAGAGAGGCACTGAACGAGCTATGCTTGGAATATCACGTCTCACTCAAGTGAGAGAAGGAATCCTGAGTTCTGACCTCCGTCGCTATTCCAGAATCAGGGATGCTGTCTCGTTTGCCAAGGCATCGAAAATCAGATGGGCTGGACATGTAATGTGATTTGGAGACAACCGCTGGACTAGAGCCGTTACCGACTGGATCCCACGGGATGTCAAAAGATCA
Source organism: Cryptotis parvus (assembly GCA_021461705.1). Taxonomy (NCBI): domain Eukaryota; kingdom Metazoa; phylum Chordata; class Mammalia; order Eulipotyphla; family Soricidae; genus Cryptotis; species Cryptotis parvus. The sequence continues at coordinate 70,039 of JAJIBD010003320.1, read as the reverse complement.
CGTGGCCGCCCACCTACAAGATGGTCAGACTTCCTTGTT
>JAJIBD010003320.1:0-67500 GCA_021461705.1 Cryptotis parvus | reverse complement strand
TATTTGGGGACCACACACTGTGTCGCTCAGGCTTACTCCTAAGATCTGTGCTTACGCATCACTCCTGATCATCTTGGAGGAATATGAGTAGGTTAGTTAGGGTCAAATCTAAGAGTACAATGTATAAGTTAAGTGCTCTACCTATTGTACTGTTGTTCCAGGCCCTCCATCTTCACTAAAAAGGAAGAAAAAAGCCCTGGTGAATTCTAGCATTTCAATTTTTTATTTAATTCAAACTAGGGCATTCTCTCATGGCCTTGTCCAGAGATCTTTCTTTTTACATTTTCCTAACTTGGCTTAATTTCTTCCATTATATCATTTACCTCACTGTGACTGCCACAGCCACTTCTAAAGATAATTCTTTGGAGAACCAAGAAGACAGTCGTCTCTCTAGAGAGACAATGCCTTGTTTAGAAATGCATTCTGATCCTTCCGCTCAGCTCAGATGATTAGAAAACTGCTGCCTGCAGGCAGAGTCTGCATTAAACTCAGTGAGCTTAAGGAAGGTCTTCGTTGCTATCAATCAAAGGAGCCAAATCCATTTCTTGAATTAGTTCTTAGGCTCATTTCCTCTAGTATTTCCTTGTAAGTAGAACACTGAATTACATTAGTGCAATCCACTGAACAAAAGTGTTCCTGGTGCAAAAGATGAAAATTTTTACATTATGAGCATAAAAATTGAATAGTTGGCAATAGAGTCAAAAGTAATCCAAAAGTGTAATAACTGATAACATTAAAACAATCTAAATGGAAAAAGGTTTATGTGTGCATCTGCAACAAAAATTCTACCAAATGAGATCAGTAAATAAATGATTAATAGATATCCAGTTGGCATCAAAAGGTAAAGCTATAGAGATCCATAAATGCATGCTATTTTGATATTCAGTTGGCAACAAAATGTAAATGTCTAGAGATCCATAAACATGTATCATTTTCTACTGGGAGAAAGTTTTTGTGTATAAAGTAGTTTTGATTTAGAGAAAATTTAAGCAAATGCTTTTCTTATAGAACTCAGCATATAGATTCACATATTATTGGTTTCATGCATTAATGCATCGAATTTATAATAGCAAATCTATGTTGAGAAATATTAACTAACATTTGCAGGTTCCAGTCACAATCACTATCATCACTATCTTCCCGTTCATCATCAATTTGCTTGAGCAGGCTCCAGTAACATCTCCATATGTCCTGTCTCATGCTAGTAGAGCTCAAGGGCGTCTGCTTGCTCCAGGAACATAAAGAGACTTATATACCATTATATGAAATCATGGGAATGACCTAACATAATTGTTTCTGGTATTTGGCATATCAAATACGACACAGGCAGCTTGCCAGGCTTGTCGTGCAGGTGTCATACTCTTGTAGTCACCTCATAATACAGCATTTATTGATGAACCGTGTGGCCGCATGAGGCCGCATGAGCAGGGCTGTGATAGGCTCATCTGCTGAATGGAGTTCTGGCGAGAGGGAGTCTGGATGTGGAAAATGGCGGCCCTCATGGAGTGGAGGGGGTCGTCTGTCTTGTTGTGAGGCTCTGCTGGGGTGGCAGGCCAGGGCTAGAACCCGCCATCCCTCCCGGGTGCCTCGTGAGTGGCTGGGCACAGGGAAAGCTGGTAGCAGCTCTGCCCCATGTCTGTGTGACTCTGGATCAGCATACCTGGGCGGATTGAAAAAAAAAAAAACTGCTGCAGGATGGGTGTTGATCATCCGGGCTGTGATAGACTTGTCTGCTGGATGGAGTTCTGATAAGAGGGAGGTCTGGATTTGGAAAATGGTGGCCCCTCATGGAGTGGTGGGGTCGTCTGGCTTGTTGCGAGGCTCTGCTGGGATTACAGTAAAACTCACTTAACAATGGCGGTATGGGTCTTGACAAATAATGAACATATTGCACTTATCAGTAGAGTATCATACAGAATATGCTGATATTGTTTCATTCTTATGTTGTGGCAGTAAATGTCTTTAAAATATTGCTTCATTTAATTTAAATTAAAAGTCTACAACAAGGTATTCATAAGAGTCCCTTATTTTCCCTTTAATGTTGATGGGTTCTTGATAATAACCACTTTCACTTCTGGAAAGAGTAATTTGCCTCTTTTGTTCTTGATTATACTACTCAGAGATTTCTAAACAATATTGATCTTTTCAAAGAACTGGTCTTTGATTTCTCTCATTTGTTTACTGCCTCCAATTACAGTGATAGACACTCATGTTGAATTTTATTTGTTCTACTTGCCTTACTTTCTGGTCTTCATTGTGCACTTTACTGAAGTTAATAACATTCATATTTAGATATGATTGTTGTGGTACTGAATCCTGGAATATAATTATCATCTTTACTGACTTAATATCTCTAAAAGGGGGCAGGATGTCTGGAAGGGAAAAATTGTTTTAAATTGTTCTTCCTCTTAGTCTAATAAGAGTCTAATAACTTCCCCCCCATTTGAGGCCAAACTATTGCTATAAAGAACGATTTTGGTTTATTGAAAAATGAGTATTCTCCCCTTTCCTCTTAGAAGTCAGCTAGATTTATTTCCAGTGCAGTGGAAACACCATTCCTACTTTTATGTTCATAGCAGCATTATTCACGATAGCCAGAATCTGGAAGCAACCAGTGTGCCCGAAAATCGATGACTGGATAAAGAAGTTTTGGTGCATCTATACAATGGAATACTATGCAGCTGCTAGGAAAAAATGGAGTTATAAAATTTGCCTATAAATGGATGGACATGGAGAAGATTATGTTGAGTGAAATTAGCCAGAAGGAGAGAGACAGATACAGAATGGCTGCATTTATTTGCATGACATAAATATATATGTACATATTATGATACCAATTTTGCCGGGGGTGCGGGTGGGTGACAAAAAGGGGCCTCTGTTGAAAAGAAGTGATACCAATATCCAAGGTCAAGTGAAGCATATATCAGGAGGTCTTGTCAAAGGTGGAAATTATCACAAACGTGTGGGGAGTCAGAGGCTAGGTAAGACAGAAAATGGAACAGTGTGCTAACAATTGTCGAGGGTAGTTAACGCCAACCTAGAACTGAGCATTAAACGGAGGCAAAAGGATACACATGGCAACCCTTTAATGTATGTTCTGTAATCCATAGTCTGGAGGGGAAGGAAAGAGAAAAGAGAGAGAAAGGGAAGGAAATAAAGAACCTGCCATGGAGGAGAGGGCTGGGGAGGTGGGAGGGAACCGGGGACGTTGGTGGTGGGAGATGGGCACTGGTGGCGGGATGGGTGCTGGAACACTGTATGACCAAAACCCAAATATGAACTTTTTAATTGCATATCTTTGTAATTGTAAAAATAAAAAAAAATTTTTAAAAAGAAGAAATTAAACAAAAAAAAAATAAAATAAAAATACTTTATTGGTTTCAAATGCTGCTCTGAACAGATCATGCATTAGTGTTTTAGAAAAAACAAAACACAGTTTTTAGAACTTAAGTCTAAATCTTTAGGGGGTTCTATTAGTGAGTTGTTGGCAGGCTTCATTATTCTAATGGCTCTGAAGTTCGCCTTATGCCTTTGTCTCTCCTGCCTCTGAGAAGTCACTGTCTTCTTTAGCTTGTGACCTTTTTTCTGTTTAGAGTCAATAATGTCACATTTCTCTCTTTTCTGACTTATCCTTCTTCCTCCATTCTTTTCTCTCTAAAACTTTCCTTCCTCTTTACCAGGAAAATATTGATTACCGACCTGGGGTAATCAATCTCTTAGCTTCAATGTTCAGACCCTTTTCAGAGTCTCTGTACCTGAAAAATAACATATTCAAGGATTAGGATCTGGGCATCCACATATTGGCGGGAGATTACTCATTTTCTTATAGTAATTTAAGATAACTTATTTTCAAATATATGACACAGTTCTTGCTACTGTTCACCTTTATATTTGTAACAACATCATTTCAAATCAGGCTTTCTATCAAAGTACTAAAAAATAGGCAATGTGTGTGTGTGTGTGTGTGTGTGTAAATCCTCACTTGTAGGGTGGTTGGGGTCTCTTCAAAAAAATAGCAGATAGGGTATATATTTTTGCATCTGTAGGTATGGTATGAGGTTCCTAAAAGCTGCTCTTTCAGACTATTTTAGCGCATATAAAGTATGATAAATTGCCTTCTGTGTTCTATACTGTAGCTCTTTACCCATTCCCATTTTATGTCACTGCATCCTATTATCAACATCTGATCATCTGATCTCCCTCTGCCTAACAACAGTCCATCTAGACTGCTATGAATTCAGCACTTCTAGATCACTTGATCACTTGACTTCCGGTAGATCATCGATTACTCGAGTGGGCACCAGTAACATCTCAATATGTTCTGTCACATGTGAGATAACCCAAGGGCATCTGCCCACTCTAGGAACATAAAGAGCCTCAAACCGTTCCATCAAGTTTTGGGAATGAGGTCTATAATTGTTACTGGTATTTGGCATGTCAAATACGGTAGCTTGCCAGGCTTTGCCGTGAGGGTAGGATAATCTTCTAGTCACTTCTAGATTACAACTATAAATGTTTTAAGCTGCAAAGTTTATTTTATTGATTATAATCCCTTTAGTTTTTATATATATTTTACATGCAACAATTTTTTGTGTATTTTTTTGGGAAAGCTGGCGATACTCCTGCTGGGCTTGGGCACCCTACGGGGCTTCGGGATCGAAATGGGTAGGTCAGATGCAAGGCAAGTGCTCTGCTTTCCACACTATCTCTCTGGCCCCAATGTCAGAGCTTATAAAGACCAAATAGTATGATTTTGAATATATATCCATATATTATTTGTGCACAACAATCCTTTGTTCATTGATAGATACTTTGTTCCATCTATTTATTATAAATTGTTTGCACTGAATATGGAAAGTAGATATTGCTAACAGGCATTAATTTATTCACTTTGAATAAAATCCAAGCATGTTTGCTAATCATATAGTAACTTTATTTTTTTTGTTTAAGAAACTTATTGCTATTAAGCACAGGTGCTATACCAATGTTCATTACCACCAACGATGTACACAGATTATTTTTCCTTTATCTTTACTCTCCCTAGCACTTGACTTTTGCATTTTTTTTGATGATAGGTACCTTATGAGGTGTAAGGGGTATCTCATTGTTATGCTGGTTTCCAATGCCTGTTGGCCATATTAAATAGGCATAAATCATAAGCTGTTACAGGCAAAGATATGTTGTGAAAAATGTCAGTAATATATCAATTTTTGGTTATATAGAGAGTACACTCTGAATATGTGAAAAGACCACATGTAATATGGACAATATATGAAATAGAAAGCAAAGTTTAAAATGTTTCTGTTTTAGAGAAGGGGAGGAAGAAGGGAATGTAAAGGGGAAAGAGAGGATCACAAAATAAGGATCAGAAAAATATGTGAAAAAATAGCTATTAGTGGTGACTCAGGAAACGTTTCCAACAGTTTTTTAAAATGGATTAGCTCCAAATACCACCCTCAGTACCAGAATGAGGATGAAATGGGCTCAGGTCAATCGGAGGATACTGTAAGTGTGATCGCATAAAGGAGATAGATTTTCAGGGGTATGCTGGGTAATTATTGTAATGAAAATGGTTGGTAGGTCACAGAAGATTTGGAACTCCTTAATTGGCTCTCAAATTCATGAAATATCATAAAGCGGTCAGAAAAAATATGGATCGAAAATTTCCCAGTGGATATACTGTCTCTATCATTGGTGATTTGGTTATGAGACTGTGGGGTGATAATGGACCGGGACACACAGTTCAGAGGATGGTGAATGACGACTGACCAGCAAGAAAACCTGAGAGCTCAGTTTCATATTTACAACTTTTTGGCATAGCAGATAACTTTAGTTCTGAGGATTGCAGAGGAAATATTCACTCTTGCATTGATCTGGTCTACTAGCATTTGTCTATTTAGGAGGATGAGATAGTAACTAGGTGATAATCCCTTGATAAAACAAGGACATGCATATATGAAACAGTGAGGAAAAAGTGGACATCTACCCCTGAAGCCACAAAAGCTGATTTACCATGGTGGCAGCTCTTGGGGGAGAGAGATAGAGAAGGTGAAGTGAGTCATTTTGTTTATTTTTTTTAATTGAATCACCATGAGATACAGAGTGTCAAATCTTTCATGATTTGGTTTCAGTCGTATAATGTTCCAACACCAGTCCCATCACCAGTGTACATTTCCCAGCACCAATGTCTCCAGTTCCCTTCCTGTCACCCCACTCCCCCACAACCCCAGCCTGCATCTGTGGTAGACACCTTCCTTTCCTCTCTCTATAACTTTCTCTCTTCTCTCCTTTTGGGCAATATGGTTTGCGATATAGACACTGAGCTTAAGTTTGTTCCTTCACCACCCTTTAGTACACAGTTCTTATCCAGATTGATTTCGACTCTTTGTCAGAGGGATTCCTTCTCTGTCCCAGCTGCCTTCCCTCCATCACCTAGGCAGACTTCCAACTCTGGATCAATCCTTTGCCCATATTTCTACTGTCCTTGTGTATTACTTGCATACTAGAAATTATTGATCTTATGTGGTAATCCTTGCTACCTACGGAAACTAGTAAGGAATATTTTAGTGTAAAACTGAGTGGACTGGAAGAAATGCCAAGTTTCAGTCAGGCACCACTAGAAATGAATATAGTGTTAAAATAATATGTATTTGATGGCAACATAAACCATTACCTGAAGAGGGAGAATAGTCTAGAAAGTTGGCTCTCTTTACTTTTTATATTATTTGGATATTAGTGCAGTAGATATTTGGAATGACAAAGGAGAGGAAAATGAGTTTCTTTTATAGTTAATCAATTCACAACCCAGTTATAACAGTCACCTGCCATCCACCTGTAAATTGTCCCAAGAATGATTCTCTCTTTAATCTGGTTCTGCATTTGATAAAATTTGGAGTTGGTTTGATTTTCACAAACACTTTCACAATTCATTATGACAAACTATTCCACAAGTTTTAATGGAGATTTATGGTTCTGATTCTTTGGATTTGTACCGCTGTGATTTAAGCAAACTGGAAAGCTTTCAGTAATCTCCAATCTTAGTGAATAAAACCCAGAGCCATGGATTTTCGGAAAAAAAAACAACTCTATTTTCTCAACCTTTCCCAACACCCCTTGCACCCTAGAATCATGTGTTAAACTCTGTTCTGGTGCTATGCTCAGGTCCTAGGGTAATATCTCATCCACATTTTTCCTGTTTGTAAACACAAACCTCCATCCCAAACATCCAAGACAAAATTCACCTCTTATTCTTCGACTTCTCCAAATCTATCCTACTTTACACTATAAATCAGACTATACATTTTTATAAAGACAATTGATTTCATGTCACACTGGCTATGACTTTAGATAGTTTTGAATAATGCTAATATCTGCAAGCTTGTATATTTTTTTACTTAACACTTGCTTGTTGAATAAGTAACAATACTCCTTCTGAGACAATTAAGCTTTGGCAAATATCATTTTGTTTGGATTATGTAAATTTTACCAACAGTGAGAACCATGAGGATGTGACTGTGTGTTGGGCCACAGCCAGCTACTCAGGATATACTCCTTGCTCTATGTATTAAGGGTCACTTTTGATGCTGCTCAGAGGCACATACGTGCTGCCATATTGCTTGAATGCCTGGATTGAACCCAGGTCAGCTAAATGCAAGATAAGCGCTTTACTACCCACTCTGCTAACTCTCCAGCACATGTCACAGCTATTATAAACGCTAATACACTTATTATGACTCACATACACGGGGGAAGAGCTGCTACCGGCTCTCCCTGTGCCCAGCTGATCATGAGGCGCCCGGGAGGGAAGGCAGGTTATAGCCCTGGCCCTCCATCCCAGCAGAGCCTCACAAGATGCAAGAGGAACCCACACATCATGAGGGCTGCCATTTTCAACATCCATACTGCCCAGCTCATCAGAGCTCCACCCAGCAGAAGAGCTGATCACAAGTCCAGCTTGCATAGACTCTTTGCAGCTGTGCAGTTCATCAATAAATTCACAAGATGAGAGGCAACTACAAGAGTATCCCACTCATACACGGCAGAGCCTGGCAAGCTACCTATGTCATATTTGATATGCCAAATACCAGTAATGATTATAGACCTCATTCCCATGACCTGAAGGAATGGTCTGAGGCTCTTTATGTTCCTGGAGCAAACAGATGCACTTGGGCTACACTAGCATGTGAAGGTCGTATGAAGATGTTACTGGTGCCCGCTCAAGCAAATCAATGAACAATGGGAAGACAGTGATACAAGTGAATTCACATATTCACAAAAAAAACTCATACATACCATCACCTGGTTTTATTTATTTTCACCCCCAATAGATTTAGATGATATATTACCATTGCACAGAATCAACTGACAGTTCTTCGTGTTTGCTTTTGTATTATCATTCTTTCTCTTCCGAAATACTTCCCTCTCTTCAGTCACACCTTACCTTTCAGTGTTTTAAATATCAAATGCTCTTTTCTTTATTTTCAGAGGAGAGCAAACCTAGTGGGAGATAGGGATTGACCTTGAATTTGTGCTCAGGGATCACTCTTGGTGGGCTTGAGGGATGATTTGTAGTGCTGGGAGTTGAACTCATGCTTAGGGCATGGACCCTTCCCACTGTATGATTGCTCTGGTGCTCACTGTTTTTCATACATCATAATTATTCACCTACTTCCTCCTGAACTTTCAGTTCCTCTTTACTCTTTGAACTATGATATTTAGAAAATGGTATTGTATTTTGTTATGAATGAGATTTTTCTTTGTAAGTTGGGAATATTACCAGCATTGTATAGAAGGAATAAAAGCAATCACAAGAGGAAAGGAGCAGAAGGAACATATGTGGAAACAGACATGTGGAAATTTGGATGGAGGAGGGGGCAGAAAGGAAGTCGCAAGCATGAAGAGGCTTTGACTTTTGATGGTTCTGAGAGATAAACACACAAGCAGATGGGAGTGTGATGGATTCTAGAATTTGTGAATGATGATGAAGAGCAAAGGAATAGAATGATGAATGTCACAAACACCTGCAGCTAAATTCTGACGACCACTGGTCTAAGTTGGAAGTCAACACATCCTCGTAATGTCATAAAGAAACACTGCCATATTGTCACCTTCATTGGAGATTTATAAGATCTTTGTCACAATTGTGACTTACAGAGCCTGGAGATAGTAAATACAACTGCATGTTATAGGAATGTGAGGAAATAGGTATAGAAACAATGATTTAAACTGTTAGCCAAAAAATAAGTAAATATATAAAACCCAGCAAACAATGGGAGGCAATCCTGTTTATCTGCAATTGATGATTTGCAATTGAGAGTGCATTGTTTTGATAAGATGTGCAAGGAAAAGAGACAAAAGGTTTTATTTTTACAGTAATAAAAGAGGAAGATGAGGTAAGTGGTTAAAGAGAAGAGTCAATAAGTGTTAACAAGCTCAAACTACTCTCAGTCATGCACAATTTGTTATTGATCCCATCCTCTGGCAAAAGTCTATAAACATCAGTCCTTATGGTCCTGTGCCCATTCTCCAGCCAGAGAGAGCAACGATTTTAAGCAACTTTTCTTGAAATAATTGAGTTTGGCCCCATCCAGAAGTCTTTAGCCAGTTTTTCAACACATCGAGCCCAAAAGTTTTTTTTTAAAGATTCCATTTATGTTGTTTGTCAATTTTTTTTCCCTTTGGTGGTAATGATTTGTCATTCAGTGTTCCAAGGGTGCTCGTGAGCAGAGGACAGATTCCTCCCTCATGAAGCATGAAACTTGATTTCCCTGTTGTGTTCAGTGTTCTAGGTTGAGGATGAAGAATAAAGGTGTAAGGCAAGTCTCTTAAACCCCCCTGAAGATGCAAGCATTGGAAAGATGAGTCACACCCTTAATCCTTTGTGTGGAGATTTAAACTCATGTTCCAGTAAGCTTCCTGGGACCTTTCCCTGCACCTGACTGCTTGTCTTCATACACCTGCCCCTCTTCCGGGGTCTCTGGAATTGTTCTTCTTTACTGAATTTCTAGTATATTTTTCTAAATTCAGTTTCATTGCTGACAAAATATGTTTCCTCAATACGAAAGATATTCTCTGATTTCTCCCAATCTTTGATTGCTGTATGATTAACTGCAATATTGTTAACACTAGATGGCTGCATATGCTGTCCAAAACCACGCCCACTGCCCTTCACCGAGGTCTAAAGGACCCTCTGTCCTCTGACTTTGCCCCCAGCTTCCAGTTAAAGTTACTTCTATAGATCACTTCTCACTTGTTCATCAACTACAACTATCCATTGCAGTGAAAAATAAAAACAACCAAATAAAAAGAAGCAAACCTTGATCATAGTTTTGAGATATTTTTTCTATGTCATATTTTCCAAGTGATTTTGCAGACTACAGGTTATAAACCAGAGAATTCTTCGATTTAAAAAAAAAGTCCATAAATTCCAAGAAATTATTTCTGAAGTTTTATTCAAAAATCATTTTATTTTATTTTCATATGTAAGTAAATTACTTCATAAATAAATATCTTGTAATATGCATTTTCATAAGAGAAATAGTTTTAAACATATTAAAATTATTTTCTTATTTCCCATTCTAAAAGCAAGGCTTTAATGAAGGTGATCCCTAAGTGACTTTTGGTTTTGCTTTTTGATTTTTTATTTCTCTCTTGGATTGAGCATATGGGAAGAAAGTGAATGTTAGAGAATTACTGAATTAATATGAGGAGAGAAATATAAGATTTAGTCTAGAAATAATGCAAAAATAACACTATCATTAAGATTAAAATAGAAGGATTTTAAGGATGCTTTTTTGTTTGGAGAAAATATGTACAGAATCATTTTTGTTCTGTTAAATATAACAAAGTCTTAACATAAATGTGTTACAAAGACTTTTCACATCCTACAGTAATATACCTTCTCGCCCCAGTCTTTGGGGCATGTAGATTTGCTTATTGTATCTAAAGAGAAGGAAACAGAGGTTTTGCCTACAGATAATTTTGCGCTCCATACAGCAATGCTAGGGGTTGCTTGTGGCTCTGAGCTCAGGAATTACTGCTAATGGTGCTGAGGAATCACTAGCGATGGAACCCAGGTCAGCTGAATGCAGGGCAGGGGTCCTATCCTCTGTGCCATCTCTCTATCCCAGCTTGATCTAGAAATAATTTTTTTTTTTTAGATGAGGAAGGCAAAGGGAATTCTTGAGGGGAACCCTACTATCCAAAAATACTTAATACGTGGCTTGGTCTTATGGCGGAAGATAAGAGGGTGGATAGGGAACAAGCCCTATCAGTGTCTGTGTCCCTGTGGCCTCACCATTAAAGCAGAAAAGAACAATCTTTAAATGTGGCCTCTGAAGGAAAAATACCTATTAGCAGAATGTTGGTAGGGACCATATGGTCTGACAAAGGACATTTTTCGGAAAGTAATGTTCTTCAGTGGGATAGTTCAATACTAGAAAGATGTACATAGCATGATGATTTGGGTTATTATGTGATAGAAGTTAGAGAGTACAACCACAAGCATGAGAGAAACATAGTTGGCAAGTATTGCGTCTGTCATCTCAAAGGAACAGTAAAAACCCTTTGACATTATGTTTCTATCTTATGTGTTGAAAATCTTATTCACAATTTATCATGAATATTATTCTGGGTTCTCAGAAAGCAGAAGATTGATGTTCCACATCTAAGTCAGTCAGAGAGAGCAAATTCTCTTACATTCAACTTTGTTCGATTCAAAATTCCAGTGGATGAGGTGACACCCACTGGGAATGACAATCTACTTTACTCACTCTGGTATTTTCAATGCCAGTCACATCCAGAAACAACTTGATAGACATAATACAATAAAGTCCATACATGTATCTAGAGTCCTTGAAAATATTCGAATGCCATATCAAATGAGTGAAGTCTCCAATGTTTATTCCAAATATCAAAATTGTCTGTGCTGGTTGAGTAGACTCTAATTTGTTAAATCAGAGCCTTCAATGGCATGTCTTCAGCGTACTGTAACACAATGTTCCAGCTGGAACAGAACCTTGTGAGACAGTTATTTGATTCCTGTTTCTAATCTCAAACTGTACCAGAATGAGGAGTGATTCACCATGCCTGTGGAATGAGCCCACCTACGTCCCTCCACCTTCAGCATATTTTTTTCCCTTTCTTTTTCAATCCAGATCCCTATTCATTTCATCATATGGTGGAAATTATGACAATTCAAAATAACTGCTTCCTGGTGGATCAAAATTTGAGTAATATTGCCAATTTTCCATTTTAATATAAAAATACAACAATACTTTTCTCCCCAGTATGTACGAATACAAATGGCTGCTATGTGTTATATGATTTTTTAAATTCTTTTTCACTTTGCTCAATTTATTTTATGGTATATTCCCCAGTATTCTTGTCTGTAAAATGAGAGCTCTGTTTTCAAATTTCTGTCTTTCAATTTTTTTCTTTCTCTATTAAAACTGCTGTACTCTCTCTAGCGTACTGTGGCACAGATGTGCTGAAATGGGCTGCCTGATCTTGTTTTTGATTTGTGGGGGATGCAATTATTTTTTAGCTAGACTGGAAGGTGGAAATGCGACATCACACTTCTATCTGGTTATTTACTGCTGGCTTTGACTGTGGACCAAGTTGATGGGTATGAAGTTGATGATATATAGTCAAATCAGGGAAACTTTCTTTTCATCTGATGCAGTTTCTTGGCCTGATTAAGCCAAGATGATTGCCCAAAACTTGGTCATTCAATTTAGAATTAGAGCTGTCCAGTCTCAGAAAGAATGGCCAGGGGTAGCTGACGCCCTAGATAAATCTCAGAACAGTCACAGGCACCTTGTTTTCTTGCTGCATCATGTCTTTGTTTTAAATACAAGCTTTAGTTTGTTGTGCATGGCCCCCTGAGAAATCTTGGGCAGTGGGGATCAACTCCTGTGCCTGAAAGACCAAGCGGATAGAGGTGTGGCTTGGCAGTCACCTCACGGGCCTGGAGGGGCCCTGATTGATCCTCATCACAGACTGTCAGTTTGAGCCATCCCAGTGGGTCCCAGGGCAGCAGAGGTCCATCAGGAGAAAGTTACTGTCTCTCTGCACCCCGTCTCACATTAACCACCCACCTATATCATTACCAGCACTCTAGTCAGGGGCTATTTCTGATTCCAGGCTCTGGAGTTGTGCCTAGCAGTGATCAGAGGACAGAAAACTACAATGGATTGCAATGTGACAACACAGTCAGCAGTTTACAAACTTTTTCCCCTTTTTTTAAGATGATATTCATTTTCTAAAAACAAATTTGCTTTGGTTTGGGGGGCCCTCGCAGTTGATCAGGCCTTATTCCTGATTCTGTGCTCAGGGATCACGCCACCTGATACAGAGGGGGACCCTGTGCGTGCCACTATGAAACCAGGCTCTGCTGTGTGCAATGCAAGCAAGTAAATCCCTGTATTTTCTCTGGTCCCCTATTCGGGACCTTCAATCTGGTCATTAAACCAGCCCAAACCACAATTCTGGGCAGCAGCAGTTGTCCTTACCTTGTGTTTATCCCAAAAGTCTAAGGAAGGACACTTAAATACATTTTACTTGCATATAAAACAGGTTTGCTTCAGGGATTTGTTTTGTTTTGTTTTGGAGTCACACCCAGCTGTATTCTGGGTTCAGGAATGGCTCTGCCCTCTGGTAATGTCTCCAGGCAAGGCAAGGCAAGAGGCCTCCACCTTGTTTCTGGCCCCTCCTCCAGGTCTTAATCTCTTACCACTAGGCTATTTGTTCCTTAGTGGACTACAAAGAAAGCATATTATGGGTCACAAAAATGGCTTAAATGAATCTGTGACTGCTTAGTGTTTGTCAGAAAATATTTGGTCTCCTTTATAGAAACATAGCAAAATAGTTACCTGGTTACTCATAAGGTAAATGGTGATGTTATAGTACTGAAAATAAGAATGATGTCTCCAATTATCCCTTGCTGTGCATGTTATTTATATGGCCTGGGCTTTTATCATAACATGGTGAAATATATGCTTTCCTTAGGCAATACACTGAAAAAAAAAGAATTAAAAAAGCAGAAATGCAGAAACTACACTGAAACAGATGCTGCTCTATCACTGTATCACTGTCTTCCCGTTCATCATCGATTTGCTCGAGCGGGCCCCAGTAACATCTCCATATGTCCTGTCTCATGCTAGTAGAGCCCAAGGGCACATGCTTGCTCCTGGAACATAAAGAGCCTCAAACATTCCATCAGATCATGGGAATGAGGTCTATAATTGTTACTGGTATCTGGCATATCAAATACGACACGGGTAGCTTGCCAGCTTGCCAGCCTCTGCCGTGCGGGTAAATATATATATATATATATATATCAGTTAAATATTTTAGCTTGACAGCATTATCAATAGAGGTCAAACTAGTAATTATAGGATCAACTTAGCAAGTCAGAAAAATGGTTGCCAAAACATTTCAATGTTTTTGTTTCACATAAAAAATGAATGTTTTCTTGTTGTCATGAATACAAGACCACATATATCAAATGGTGTGCTTATGCAAAATACATTGTCTCCAATATAAAAAAAGGGGCATTGTGAAGGAAAACTGATGCATAAAGTCTAATAAATTTTCCTCATGCAAAATTTTAAATCAAATAAATTTCACATGTATGGTATTAAAAAGTATAGAATATATTTAAAATTCTATCATCCTTCACAGATACTTGTAATGTGTAATTATTATATGCAACTGCCAAGACATTGACACTGAGAATGAGTCTTTCACATACTTACTTGGAAGATAAATTACGTGGCAGCTGCAGTTGCAGTTTACATATCTGCTGGCAATTAAGTATTTCAGTCTGGCTACCTAGACAAAAGCATCATAAAGTATAAATATATATGAAATTAGGGTAATCTTTTTTTATTTTGTTTTTTTTTCTGTTTTGGGGCCAAACCTGGTGTGTTCAGGTCTTCCTCCTGGCTCTGAGCTCAGGTATCAGTCCTCGTGTGCACTGAGGGTTATTATATGGCGCTGGGCTGGTCACACACACAGCAAGTGCAATTCCACCATTATCTCACTCCAGCATCTAAACTAGTTTTCATATAAACTATTTTATTTATACTATGAAATATTAGGAACATAATCATGCTCTTATTTTACAAAAAAATATATAATTGCAGTTGAAATTTTCAAATTTTTAAAATATAGTTTGGTTCCTAGATTAATAGACAAAAATTGAGATTAAGTATCTATCTATCTATCTATCTGTCTGTCTGTCTGTCTGTCTGTCTGTCTGTCTGTCTGTCTAGCCGTCTAGCTGTCTATCTATCATTTATTTATTCATTTATTTGTTTACCCACCCACTTATTTGTTGGGTTTGGGGGCTATACCCAGAAGTGCTCATGGGTTATTCCTGACTCTGTGCTCAGGGCTCACTCCTATGGTACCAGGTGTGCACGGGATTGGCTGCATGCAAGGGCAGCTCCTTAGCCTCTAGACTATTCTCCATTCCAGGGATTGGTCATTCAGAAACACCAGGACTAGTACATGATACTGAAAACATAGAATTTTATACTTCTATGCAAGGCTGATACGTTTGTCCCCTTTGACTAAACCTTTCTTATTTCTAGTTCTCAATTTGTCTTACACCACTAGATTGATCTAGTTGATATTTCATAGACCCCTCTTTCTCTTTATTACTTTATAATTCTATAAAATGTCATATATATCAATACAACAAGGACAACAATCTGTAGTTGTGATAAAGTATATGGTGTATTATCTCACATTACCCTTGTATTACCCTAATATGACCATTCCTATCTATGAAAGTTTTCTTTTTTAAATTTGTGCATGACTACATCCTGTTTTCCATAGAGGGTAATTCAGATGACATTTTCATTAACTGTGGACAGTTAAAGAGTAAACTGTCCTGCCGTTAGGAAATCAAATACCTGGTCTAGTGACAGGCTGGGAGAGTAAATAATATTCATGATGATGGACCCAACAACTCTACTTCTTGATATAAAACCCCCATACACAAAAATATATAAGCATACCAGTGTCCATTACAGTTATTTATAATAGCTCCTATATGGAAGCAAGTATACAGAGACATATGTATGGCTAAAAAAATTGTACATATATATGGTAGAATAATGAAGCTCAAAAATGAAAAAAGAAGAAATCTTGTCTTTTGTTACAACTTGGAAAAAATTAGTGGGTATAATATAAAGTGAAATGAGTCAGAGGGAGGGCAGATGGTAGGTGATCTCGCTCATCTAAAAACTCCCTGAGATAGAGAGTGGGAATAAAAAGTCTTCCTAAGACTATTGTACGCAAATGCTTTCAGATCAAAATAGCCCACCTTCCAGCAGAAACATCATCTGCACTTTTTATTTTCATAGCAGCACTATTCATAACAGCCAGAATCTGGAAACAACCATAGTGCCCAAGAACTGATGGTATCAAAGAAACTTGGTACTTCTACACAATGGAATACTATGCAGCTGTTAGGAAAAATGAAGTTATGAAATTTGCCTATAAATGAATGGACATGGAGAGGATTATGTTGAGTGAAATTAGCTAGAAGGAAAAAGATGTAGAATGACTGCATTTATTTGCATGACATATATATGCCTATATATATGCCTATATATATGCCTGACATTGGAGATTGCATCATAATATATAATATATATATATTATATATATTCCAAAAAGATTCCACCTTTGACAAAGACCTCTTGATCCATTGCCTGACATTGGAGATTGTATCATAATATATAATAGTATAATATAATATAATTATCATATAATAAAATTATCATATATGATAATTATATGATATTATCATTATCATATATTATATGATAATTATACAATATAATTATCATATAATATAATTATCATAATGTATAATCATCATAATATATAATTATCATAATATATAATATATATTGTATCATAATATATAATATATATTATATATTATAATACAATCTCCAATGTCAGGCAATGGATCAAGAGGTCTTTGTCAAAGGTAGAATCTACCACAAACGTGTGGGAGTTAGGTTAGGTAAGACAGAGAAGGGCACAGTGTGCTAGTAATTGTCAAAAGTGATATTAGTCTAGAACTGAGCATTGAATACAGGCAAAAAGATACACATGAAATCCTCTAAATGTATGTATTGCAATCCACAGTGTGTAAGACAAGGAAGAGAGAGAGAGAAAGATAAAGAGAAAAGAGATAAAGAACCTGCCATAGAGGCAGGCTAGAGAAGGGGGAGGGAATTGGGGACATGGTGGTGGGAAACGGGCACTGGTGGAAGATAAGTGTTAGACAACGGAAAGTCAAATGATGCAAGTGATAAATTTATATGTGTGTACATAAACACACGTATATGTGCAAATATACACACTATATACATTTCTATAATTGGACTACTATAAACTCAATTTCATCTTTCTTGATTTCTTGATTAAATGGATATTACTCTTCTTGAGTAAATGAATATATAAATAGGGTATAGAGCGACAGTACAGGTATAAGGTGCTTGCCTTACCCATGTAGACCTGAGTTCAATCCTGAGCCCCCATATGGTTCCCAGAGGCTACCAGAGTAGTGATAAGCTGTGAGAACCACTGCTGTGGCCCAGAAATCATAATGTATCAGTAAATAGGGTAGTATGCTCAATAGGGAGGAAGTATGGATTAATAATAGATTTGCAAGTAATTATTGATAAAGTGCTTTTATGATTCTCCCTATAATTCCCTTTTAGTGGTACTATTCAGTTTCATTTCAAAAATATCAAAGGCATAGAGCTCTTACAGATTTAGATAAATAATCTTAAGTCATTGAAACATAGAGCAAAAACATAGCCAACTTCCTAGTAATTATGATCCACTTTGCCTTATATAGAACTGTTGATGGCAGGCAGTCATGGGAGGGAAACTGGGGACATCGGTGCTGGGAAATGTGCACTGGTGGAAGGATGGGTGCTGGAACACTGTGTGACTGAAACCCAATCATGAATAGTTTTTTGATGGTCTATCTCATGGTGATTCAATAAAAAATTTTAAAAAGATGCTTATGTACGGACATCTGCTAAACAGTTTAGTCATAACAAACACAAACACATGTGTGTCTTTCATTCAGGTCCTTTTATATTTATCTGAATACTTGTTTATAAAACATGCTTTTATAATTTTACAAGCACAAGATTGGGGTCTACGTGGCAAAGTGTAGCATCCTTCAACAGTTGACTATGAGCTCAAATCCCTGTAACTTCCTGTATCTACATTTTTGCAATACATTTTTTCTCTCACCTGGTGTGAAGCAGTAAAATCATCTTCTCAATGATTTAATATGGGCTAATCTTGTGAGTTATTTCTGCTAATAAGATATAGACGATGTGACATTCTGTCATTGAGGAGGATAATCTTCATAATGAAGCTGATAGAAATTGTTGAAGAATAAGAAACAACTTGAAGGATACTTCACTTTTCCTAGCTAAGTCTGCCTAATTGCCTGCTGGCCAATATCAGCGACACCCAGCCCTAATCGCTTAGAAACTCACCCACAATGCACAGCAGCGTGCTTGTATCTGAGAGAGCCCTGCAGAGACTCAGAACCGCCTGCTGATGCATAGATTAATGAACTTGAGTGAGTGCTTCAGGTTAATGCCACTGAATCTGAATTTAACCATTTCTGGTAGTAAAGTAAGTCTAAATCATCCAAGTAATGTAAGATTTACACTTTTGAAGACACTGTTATACTAATAATATTATGATAATAAGCATTATTGCTTTACTAAAGTAGAAGCTGTTGTCTACATATACTTTCATTTCATTTTTCTTTCAGCTGGGTGCTAATTGCAAAAAGATAGGAGTCCATGTAAACTAAATCAATAAATGATAACTGCTTCAACTTTAAGCATCCAATGTGCCCTATTTGCTCTTGCTGACTTGGAAATCATTACGTGGCTTGAATCAACAGCATTCATTTCTTTTCTACGTTCTTTTTCTTTCTAGTAGTGATTTCCTCAAACACAGTTAGGCCATTCTTCTTCCAAACAGATTACATCCGCCCGTGAGTTTTATTGCTAAGCAGACAAAACATAGTTTTGAAACTTTTCCCAATGTTTTTCTGATCCAACCTTGGAGGGCTCCCTTTGCCCCATTAAACCTCCGTAAGTTCAGTCCTAGAACCTCCTGAATGGCTCCTCAGTGAACGGCGGTATGCTCTTCCCAACGGGAATTCTCTGACTGTGCTCCTCCCTAAATAAGCTAAGCTGCTCCCTCCCCGGTGAAGTTAACTGGTTCAAAAGGAATAGGATCGCTTCCTATTTTATTGCGTTTGATTCCTTCAAGGTTTCTAATCACTGCATTTACAATTAACAAAACTTGGCAACTTATAACAACAGTTACTAATTAGCTTATGGCTCTGTGTAAGCCAAAACAGGAACAATCCTGGATTCTCACACAACTGACTGAGGGTAATTGTCTTCCAGCCCCATTCAGATCATTGTCCAAATTCAGTTCCGTCTAGTTGTAACCTGGGTCTCTCCCGCTGCTGACTCCGTCAGCACCTCTTGGCTTCTAGAAACATCGCTTCTCTCTGGTCTCACAACCCTCTTCAATCTCAAAGCCGAGTATCACACAGCCTTTCAACTTGATCCTGTGGCAGATAGTTGTGTTTTTAAGGAATTCAAATAATTATATTAGATAATATCCATGAAAGCCAGAATCCAGTTAATCAACATAATTTCCATCACTTTATTATCAATTTAAAATCAGGTAGGTGTAACTGCTTCATGTGAGGCCACACACTGGATTACTCTGCCCCTACCACCTGTGGACTCTTAGAGCTGACGCTGTACCAGGATAGTGCTGGCGGTAGTCGTGCGGTGTGTTCTCAGTCTCGGTGGTGAATTAACTCAATAGTATGTTCGATACACTCTGCAATAGAATCCTTGTTTAAATACATTTGCAGCAGGATCTCTGGTTTCTTCTGTAGCTGCACTATCTCTGCAGTCATCGGCATTTTCTAGTGTCTAAATGTACTGTAGCTACCTCGGGACAAACACAGGGCACATTTTCATTAAGAAGCAAGATTTATTAATAGTAAATAAAAATATAAATTTAATCATGGAGATGTATAAAAAAAAGTAAAATAACATCCCAGAAAATAAAAATGTTCTTTGATCTCTTTGGAAGAAAGTTTCATGAGTTATTTCATTACAAATACTATTCTCTCTACGTGAAAAAATAATAGAAGTGGAAAATAAAGAGGGCAGCAATATAGTATTTTCATCAGTTCATCCAGTTAATAACTGATGAAATTATGCCATATATGCATGACTAAACACAATGTGCGTACTTCTTGAAAGTGTAAGGATGTGTGGTGTGTCTTTCAGAATCATGTTTTAAATGTATGATTATTAGCTTGGGGGTGATGCCGCTGAACTCAGGGTTTATTCCTGGATCTGGGCTCAGGGATTACATCTTGCCGTGCTCAGGGACTTTACTGGTGATGGGAAGGGGTCAGCGTTGTGCAAGGAGAGTGTCTTACTGCTTAGCAAGGAGACTGAGTGACAGGATAGCAGGTAGGCCGCCTGCATTACACACCTCCACTTGGTTTGATCACGGCATTGGTCTCAGCCCAGCCAGGTGTGAACCCTGATCATAGCCGGTGTAGGGATGTGGGGACTTTTATGAAGGCAAATGGAATGCGTCCTCTCATGACTCCTTTACACTGAGACCTCACTATTCCTTTTCTCAACCCATAGCAACAAGAATTATGTGATGTACAATGTCTGTCATAGAAAATACCTATTCTTCTTCCCTGGATAACATTCCTTATTCACACTAGTACTGTTGCTCTAATTTTTCCATTTCTTTAAGTCTAAAATACATGTTATATATTTGCTTTTCATTATCCAGGACTCTTATCTTGGTTTTAATGAGTTTATTGTTAAGATCGAGTGTTTACAATGGTGGACACATTTGGTCTTGGAGTGCACATTTACCTCAGCTCACAGACCAAGGCCCAGCCCGCACTGCCGTGCCCGTGTCACCCCCATTCATCTTCTGTCCCACTCACCCTGGCATTTTCATTTGTATTCAGTATCAAGAACTGGCAATCAATTACTATTACCCATGCTCTTGTTTCGTTTCCTGATGCCCCTCGGATGAGTGCAATCATCAATGCTTGTCTCGCTCTCTCTAATTTTACCTTTATTTATTTATGTCCAATAATCCCATCACAGGATTTCATCATACTCACTGTTATTTCCTTTCTAATGTATTAATTCTAGTGCTCTATCAAATGGCTGTTTTCACAGGTTCAACGCATGCAATGTGAGGAAGGCAATTATTATTTCTCATCTCACTTGCTACTTCTGTATCAGTAAAACTTTACAAGGTTTCAGGGACCTGAGAGACAGTGTAGTGAGTAGGGCGTTTGCTCTGCATACAGCCAACCCAGATTCAACCTGGGCAGCTCATCCTAGCCTCCCAAATCCCTCAGGGATAATCCCACAGACAGGTGTTGCCCCCCAAACAAATAAACAAAAGGTTTATTCTTTGAAGTGTTTTTTTCTCCTCTCTCACAATTCTTCTCTGGATTCTCAGCCCCTTACTTTCTTTAGTTAGTAACCAAAATGATGTATTTCCCACCTGCATCCAAAGCTCCACACCTGTACATTTACATAAACTACATCATTTCTTCATGCATTTTCCGTAAGCGACTTGACTCATATTACTTATGTAGCAAATACTGTGTTTACACTCAAGAATGGCAAGATTATTTAACCAAATCTTCCAGAGTAAAAGACCTTTAGCAATCCTAGTTTCCCAAATCAAAATGTGATTAATAGTTAATTTAAATAGTTTATAAATTTATGTTTATCTCATGTGTCAATTAATTCCTTAGTGGTCCACAATACAAAATATTTCTAGGTCTTTCCTAGGCAAAAATTTAATAAAACAAAGATAAAACTCTTCTAATTAAAAAATAAAATTAGATAGCATTCTATATAGCCTGAGTCTTCTGAGATTAGAATTACAAAGCTAAAAAAAGTGATTATGGGGGCCTCAGAGCAATAATACGGTGGGGTAGGGTGCCTTCCTTGTATGTACCTGGCCCAGGTTCAATCCTCACCACGTAAGGTTCCCCAAACGTTCTAAGAATGATCTCTGAGCACGGAACCAGGAGTAAACCCTTAGCACTTTGTGGCCCAAAACCAAAAACAAAACAAATAATCAAACAGAAAAAAGATGATCTTGGGCTGGAGAAGTAGAACAATAATTGAGGGTCTTATCTTCACACATTGAAACTCATATTTGATATTTGGAACTGTATATGGTACCCCAAGCACCACCAGGAGTAACTCAGAACAGAGTCACTGAGATATCTCAGAATAAAAGCAAATAGCAAAAGAGATGATGTACTATTTTAGTTTCTAAACTAAATCTCTGTTTGCCCTTTTCTTATAGTTGTTTTCATAAATAAAGTGTTTGCTTGTTTGTGTTGGTTAAACACCAGTGTGCTCAGGGTTACTCTGGCTCTGTGCTTAGGGAACGACGTAGCTGACAAGGTCTGGTGAACATATGGGTACCGAGGATGGACACCAGGTCAGTAAATAGGACGTTTTGTTTCTCTTCTGTGAAGCCTGTTTCAACAATCTTGTCCTCTTGACAATAAGTAATCTTGTCCCCTTTCAGCTTCCAGTTCCCTTGAGCAATGCAATTATCCACATTGAGAAAATGGCAAGTTAGCATTTTTGTGTAATTCTTGGAGTTGATATGTATTGTATTTTACTTTGAGGCATTTTCTTTCTTGACATTTTATGCAATTACATGCTTGGAAAAAAATTACCACAAGAAGTAAAATACCATCTCCTTGATTCTGTCTTTGGGTAATGTGATGAACAAGTTTCCTTCTGACATGGTTGTCTTGTAACATTAGTAAAATGAACTCATGAATATCTCATTGTTTTATGAAATTAGTATAGGATTAATAGATATTGAAACATGTATTCACAATTACTGTATCATCTTTGAAATAGTCGTTGTTAGATGTATGTACATTCATACTGACAAGAGCAAAAATGTTTGTTAATTTTTGAGTTGTGAATTTTTGGATTTTCTTTATGAAAAAATGCTTTTGCTTTTGAGCTTTTGTTACCTGAAGATGCTCATAGTTTACTCCCGGCTTTTTGCTCAGTGATCATACCTAGTACTGATCAGGGGATTATAGGGGTGCCGGGACGGAACTTGTGTTGGCTACATGCAAAGCAAGTGCCTTCCTTCTGCACAATTGCTCATTCTACTATGAAATTAATGTACAATTTTTGTTAAATATTCAATTGATATGGCAATTGTTCTTCCATTTGCTTTCTAATAATAACATTGCTGCTCTTTAGAAATTGAAGACTTGAAAAATTTTACAACTGTAGCTTTTGATATTATTTATTTTTGAGTGTACAATGTAGTGCTGATTCTCATAGTAAAATTTTCAGGTTCAGCTTTCAAACTGTACTTTCTTTCTCTTCTGGCATTTGTAAGGTCGATAAAAAAACACTACGTATCTCATTAACTCATAGATGCTAAATGTGAAAGTCCCACTTCAGCTTTAAGAAAATGAATGTGTTTATTACCCCAATCCAATTGTAATTATAATAAAGTAAATTTATAAGCCCAATGCCAAGACAAATTTTAAAAATGAAATAAAATAAAGCTACAAACATTAAAGTACTTTAATATGGATGGTTTTGTTATTAAAGAATTATTTTCTCAATGAATAGTGATTTTATAATAGTATTAAATTAGCTTATACTTATTATGAGCACTTAGAAAAAAATCATAAAGAAAATATTAAATAGAATCCATACTTTTGTAAAACCTATTGAAGTTTGTGTAAATTTTTGTTAGCTAAGGGAATTATACAGGGAGTTTGAATTTTGCATATTATTAAATACTACTTGTGGAAGGAAGGAAGGAAGGAAGGAAGGAAGGAAGGAAGGAAGGAAGGAAGGAAGGAAGGAAGGAAGAAAGGAAGAAAGGAAGGAAGGAAGGAAGGAAGGAAGGAAGGAAAGAAGGAAGGAAGGGAGGAAAAAAAGGAAGGGAGGGAGGTGAGAGAGGGAAGGAGGGAAGGGAGGGAAGGAAGGAGGGAGGGAGAAAGGAAGAGAGGAAGGAAGGGATATACATAACAGGCGAATAGAAACATCTTAGCCTTTTTTTCCTCCTAAAGTGAAATGTATCTTCCACTGTGTAGACTCACCAGAGAGAATAACTGGTGTGTGACCATAACCCCTGTCCTTAGGTGAGGTAGTAATTTATCTGACCAGGAGACTACTGAAAATTACTAGCAAAAACCATGCTCATATCCTATAGAGATGCTTTCTTTTTAGAAACTTAGTTTAGCAATATTTTATTATTTTTGAGTCTTGTGTATTTCCAATCTTATTCCAAAGTACACTAGGGAATTACACAACAATCCTAAGAAAGCATCTTTTTTTATTATTACAATTTGAGCTTTAGAATCGCCTATAGTACCCACCCCCTAAACACACAAGTGCTAAAATCTAGTGACAATTGCACAAACTGATTGTGATTTGAATAGAAATCCTTTCAGCTGTACTTAAGCCTTGATTTATACCTTTAATTACATATTGCTTCCTGAAACAGTCTCATTAAGTGTGACTCTACAAGCTTATCTTTATGAAGTATTTCAAACAGAAGCTAAGTTCTTAAGCCCTCAAGGAAATATGTGAAAGAGCTCAGGGTTTTGTCAAGAATATCTGAAATATATTTCCAGAATATATCTTCAGCCTTCACCTTCCACATCAAGCAGCATTATGTTAAATGTTACCTTCAGTCAATTATGTTTTACTTGATATGGAAAAAGAGTTCAATGGCAGAAAACTAATTAAAATATAAGTTTAAATTATCAAAGTAATTAATTACCAATTGCAGTGTGTTCTGTATTTCTGTAGAATGGATTTCTGCTCTCAATATTCACCATATTTGTGATAGTCTGCTGAAGACCATAATCATAAGATGAATATTTTACAAATCTGTGTCAACCACGAAATATGTGTGTAACAGAGTCTATTCTATTCACTTGTGTATTTGCAGAATTCACAAGATAGAATCTCCATATATGTATATATATATATTTATAATAAAAATGTATATGCACATATTAATTGTAACATCATCATTATAACACTAATTAGATCAGTTCCTTATTATTAGTTCCATACCTTTTTACAATATTTTGCATTTTTTGTCTTTTGTTGAATTGGTTTTTCTAAACATTCAATTTTGGTAGATTGGTTATACTCTGACAGAATTCAAGTATTTCTTTATCGTATAATTCACTATCACTATCACTATCTGCCCGTTAATCATCTATTTGCTAGAGCGGGCACCAGTAATATCTCCATATGTCTTGTCTCATGCTAGTAGAACCCAAAAGGCATCCGCTTGCTCCAGGAACATAAAGAGCCTCAAACCATTATATTAGGTCACGGGAATGACCTAATATATATGTTACTGGTATTTGGCATATCAAATACTACACGAGCAGCTTGCCAGGCTTGCCATGTGGGTGGCATACTGTTGTAGTCACCTCTAAATAAAACATCTATTGATGAACTGCGCAGCCTCTAGCGGCCACGCGTGCCGGACTGTGATAGTCTGGTCTGCTGGGTGGAGTTGTGATGAGAGGGAAGTCCGGATGTGGAAAATGGTGGGCCCCATGGAGTAGGGGAGGGTGGTCTGGCTTGATGTGAGGCTCTGCTGGGGTGGCAGGCCAGGGCTAGAACCCGCCATGCCACCCAGGCGCCTCATGAGCAGCTGCGCACAGGGAGAGCAAGGAGCAGCTCTGCCCCATGTCTGAGAGTCTCTGGTTCAGCATACTTGGGCCGGATTAAAAAAAAAAAAAAACTGCTGCAGGGTGGCTGTGGATGATCAGGGCTATGATAGTCTGCTCTGTTGGGTGGAGTTGTGACAAGAGGGAAGTCCGGATGTGGAAAATGGCGGGCTCCATGGAGTAGGGGAGGGTGGTCTGGCTTGTTGTGAGGCTCTGCTGCGGTGGCAGGCCAGGGCTAGAACCTGCTATGCCTCCCAGGCGCCTCATGAGCAACTGGGCACAGGGAGAGCAAGTAGCAGTTCTGCCCCATGTCTGAGAGTCTCTTAGCGCAATAAAAGTAGGCAGCATGTCTGTCCCATTGTATAATTACATATATAAATGTGTGATGGTAGTTTTCCGGATGTGGAAAATGGAAAAAAAATGGTGGCACCCATGGAGTGGGTGGGGGTCGTCTGGCCTGTTGTGAGGGTTCTGCCAGGGTGGTGGGCCAAGGCTAGAACCCATCATGCCCCCGACTGCCTCATGAACGGCTGGGCACAGGGAGAGCAAGGAACTGCTCTGCCCCATGGCTAAGAGTCTCTGGACCAGCATACCTCGGCTGGATTTTCCCCGCCATTTTCCACATCCGGACTTCCCTCTCTTCAGAACTCCACCCAGCCGACCAGCCCATCACAGCCCGGATCATCGACACCCGCCCTGCAGCAATTTCTTCCTCAATCCAGCCGAGGTATGCTGGTCCAGAGACTCTTAGCCATGGGGCAGAGCAGTTCCTTGCTCTCCCTGTGCCCAGCCGTTCATGAGGCAGTCGGGGGCATGATGGGTTCTAGCCTTGGCCCACCACCCTGGCAGAACCTCACAACAGGCCAGACGACCCCCCCCACCCACTCCATGGGTGCCGCCATTTTCCACATCCGGACTTCCCTCTCTTCAGAACTCCACCCAGCCGACCAGCCCATCACAGCCCGGCTCGCGCGGCCGCAAGCGGCCGCGCGGTTCATCAATAAATGCTTTATTTGGAGGTGTTTAAATAATATGCCTCCCGCACGGCAAGCCTAGCAAGCTGCTCGTGTTGTATTTGACATGCCAAATGCCAGTAACAATTATATTAGGTCATTCCCATGACCTAATATAATGGTCTGAGGCTCTTTATGTTCCTGTAGCAAGCCGATGCCCCTGGCTCTACTGGCATGAGACAGGACATATGGAGATATTACTGGTGCCCGCTCTAGCAAATAGATGATTAACGGGAAGATCGTGATCGTGATCGTGATGGTAGTTTTCAAATTTCTGATAACATTTTCTAGCCAGCAACTCTCATGAACCATCTCTGAGTATATAGTTCTAAGAAAATATTATATATTTTTTGTATTGTTTCAATATTAATTTATAATTGCAAAATGTGCTCCTAATATACTAAACAACATGCTCTAAGTACTGGAGAGGGAGTCTCGTTGAAGCTTTAGATTGTGTCTTACCATTATTTCTAAGATATCAGAGAATTCTTTCTCATGGTTGCTTCTTAACAAATACTATTAGGATGAATTAATGAATGATAGAATAATGAATAGCAGTGTTGAAAAAATGTAAAGTGGCTGTAGATGGCTCTAGAAGTTCCCCCTGGCACAACCCCTTGACCACTAGATCTCTCCTGACCTGTTCTGTAGGGAGAACTGTGGGTCCTGTGTATCTGGGAAAGGGGCTATTGCCAGGGAACCTGACATTTCTACGAATAACATAGCTGCGTTTTCAGTGGTCAATGGCTTGAAATCAAGGTGGGAAACAGACATCTTTGGGTGTCCTCCATGCTTCAGCTTTGCCCCTGCCTTATGGCACCAAAGACAGTGCTCCGGCTGCTTCTTCCTAGTGATAACACTACCCTGCATCCCTCCACCAGTTGCTTCCCAGTGCATGTAGACATTCTCTCTCGCCTCTATTTAGCCATTGCTTTTCTTATAAACTTTATCATACAACGAGGTGTGTACAGCTCGTATAGATGGCTTTGTTTCAGCTGTGTTGTATGTGGAAATTGTGAGCATCTGTTGCCCTTGATGGATGAACTATCTCCTCATTTCCAGGTTCCCTACCATTATAAGTTAACTGCAGATGGGATTATATACTTGCAGGCTTGTGTACTTGTATCTGTTGTGACTGATGAACAGTGGGAAAGCCTTGTAAAGGGCACCTCAATGGTTTTTTTAAGCATTTGAGCTTAGCATTTGACAATAACAGCCAATCATTATTGTGACAGTGAATATCATATTTATAATTTTATAACAAATATTGGCTATTGTGAGTCAACTTATTTTGGAAATATTCCCAAACCTAAATAAATAAAATGTGTACTTATTTTTAGAAAAATACGTGGTTTTCAGGTAATTTTCATTGCTGTCATCATTACTTAACAGCAATAATTAATTTTTCATTTAAAATACCTTCATGGAAAAAATTTAAATTTACATTATCTTGGTGGGGAGATGTTTAAGTTCATTGAAGCATCACCAGTGTTCAGCATGTGAAAATATCAAATAATAGTAGTAATATTAACAATAATTCATGCACACAAATTATACAGGTGTTCTTCATATCTAACAGGCATCTTTGTAGATTAAACTTTGCTATTTGAACAAATTTGCACTTATAAAAACAAAGATAATGACAAAATCTCTTTATTTCCATACAGACTAGTTTCTGGCTTCTCACATTACTGTCAAATATTTGTTCAAATTAATAAAACGGCATACTTTAATATTATTAAGTCTATTTTCTTCTATTTTCTTTTAATTGCCTGAAATTCTACCTGTTGATTTCTCTATTCCAGGATTTTATTTTTTTTTTATTATTATTTTTTCTTTTTGGGTCACACCCGGCGACGCTCAGGAGCTACTCCTGGCTCTGCACTCAGGAATTACTTCTGGCGGTGCTGGGGGACCATATGGGATGCCGGGATCAAACCAGGCCGGTACAGGCCGGCCGCGTGCAAAGGCAAACACCCTACCCGCTGGGCTATCGCTCTGGCCCCTATTCCAGGATTTTAAATAAATTGTCACAAAATATTTCTTCAACATGGCTGTTGGTTTTCACAGTTGTTGAAGATATCCTTGTTTCACAGGTTTGAGAAATTAAAATGTTTTACTTTAATATGTACATATATTAGATTCTGGTGAGGCTTTCCTTTATTATCATTGTTTCGGTGAAATCTGGCATTTTCTCTTTGAAAAATAACAAAATTGTAAAAGCTTTAACTATATTTTTTAGGCAAAAGACTCATAAATGAAAGAGAAACCATTACTAAACTTTCAAATAGAAAAAAAAATCTAAGAGGACAGACTATAAACAGAACAAAAAATTAGATATAGTAGAAGTTGGAGAGATTGTATAGTGGGTAAAGTTATTGCCTTACACTTGGTCAACCTGGATTCTACCCTTGACATTCCATATAATCTCTTGAGCCCTGCCAGGAGTGATTTCTTTGGCACAAAACAGTAGTGAGCCTTAAGCACAATCAGGTGTGGCCAGAAAAGAAACCCAATATTTTTAAATATTAGCAAACCTTACTATCTTAGATTTAAAAAATAAAGAATAAAAATAGTAGTGTTAAGAAAAAGAAACCCAAACCAAGCAAAAACAAAGCAAAACGAACAGCACACATGTTATAAAACTGAGTCAATTAGAGAATCTTAGCAGCTTTATCAGATAGTGTCAGAGATTTGTCTGTTGCACCTAACTTATTTATGTACATAATAAGTTATTTTTAATCTTTATCACATATAAATGTTTGTATCATTAATAATCAAAACATCCTAAATAAAGAAAAATCATGGATTGAGGGTTCACTAGTGGATTTTATAATATCCTAATACTACCCTTTCAAAATATCTTTTCCAATTTATTTTCCAAATGCAGTATAAGGCTGAAGACAAAAACATGATCTTGACACCAACAATAGAGCAGAATTTTACAAGAAAATAACTGAATGGTTAATACAAGTCATGACCATTGGTGCATGTATTCTCATGTATACTAAGAAATGGAGTTGAGAGGATTAGTAAAATAATAACATGTGACCACAGAGTGAGATTTAGCTTGGGAACAACAAAGTGGTTGCACTTCATTAGGACAGTAAATCACCAAATCGGAAACAAAAGAGAGCAAAGCCCATTCATCTCAATGTATGCAACAAAAGACAAGTTGTAACATATATTTGTGGGATGACCTGGGAGATACCACAGAGCTTAAATCTGTTGCCTTGAACTCAGTTGACAGCAGTTTGGTCTCCAGCACTGCATATAGTTTCCAAGCACCCCCAGGAGCCATCCCTCAGCATAGAGTGAGGAATAGCTGTGAACCCCAATGGATGTACCACCACACTCCCGATATACTTGTCTTTCATGATAAAAGCAACAAAGAATAGAAATACATGTTGTCAACATGATAAAAGGGTCTTATAATAAACCTCACAGATAGCATCGTAATTGATGATCTAAGACTGAAATTTTCCCCCTAGGAGGAATAAGACAAAGATAACTGTGTTTGTTACTTCTATTCATCACTTTTACTCAAAAATGAAAAGAAACTGAAAAAAAACTACCCACATGGAAAAGAAATAGTAGATACATCTCTAATCACACTTCTCATGCTTGCTATAGAAAATCTGGAATAACACATGGTACACACAGCAAAAACCCAAACAAATAAAAAATAAATCTTTTTTATTTTATAAAATAAAATAAACCTGCAGGTAAGTCAGCAAAGTTAGAAAGATCAACTCACAAAAATGAGTATACGCTGATCTGTATAAACCTTAAGAATCTGTAAAACCTTAAGAACCTAAAAAATCTTAAGAAAATTTCACTTTTGATAGCATCAAAATAAACAGCATACTTATGAATAATCAAGGTACCTAAAACAGTGACAAAAGCATAGCTGATAAAATAATAGAAATAAGGGAAAGATAACTCCATGCATATAATTTCAGCTATTAAAATGCTGTTCAAAGCATTCTCATGTTTAGTGACATTACCACAAAAATATCAATGCTTTTAATGGCCTTATTTTAAAATACATTGAAATGAAGCCCAAATTTTATACTAAATTGTTCAAGTAATGTAAGTAGCCATAGTTAATTTGAAAATATCAAACTTATTTTATAACATGTCCTGATTTCCAAATTAAGTACTTCACAGTAGACTAGTGTATAATACACAGAGAAACAATGGAATAGAATTAAGAGTATATAAAAATAAACAAAAGCTTGTTTTTTTTTTCACAAGGATGTTAAAGATGTTCAATTTGAAAAGAATAGTTCCCAGGAGGGATGGCGGATTCTAGCCCTGGCCTGCCACCCCAGCAGAGCCTCGCAACAAACCAGGAGACACCCTCACTCCATGAGGGCCTCCATTTTCTACATTGGGATTCCCCTCTCGTCAGAACTCCACCCAGCAGATGATCCTATCACAGCCCGTCTTGTGCGGCAGCAAGCTGCTGCACAGTTCATCAATAAATGCTGTATTTAGAGGTGACTTACAAGAGTATGCCACCCGCATGGCAAGCCTTGCAAGCTACCCATGTCGTATTTGATATGCCAAATACCAGTAAAAATTATATTAGGTCATTCCCATGACCTAATATAATGGTTTGTGGCTCTTTATGTTCCTGGAGCAAGCAGATGCCCTTGGGCTCTACTAGCATGAGACAGGACATATGGAAATGTTACTGGAGCCTGCTCAAGCAAATCGATGATGAACAGGAAGATAGATAGATGATAGATAGATAGATAGATAGATAGATAGATAGATAGATAGATAGATAGATAGATAGATAGTTCCTTTTATAAGTGGGACAATTGGATACCCATTTGCAAAAAGCACATAAATAAAGTCTATTAACTAAAATTTTTAATAACATCATGAGATAACATGACTTAAACATAGTTAAAACTACATTTTAAAGTAAATCGCAGGGGTGAATTTTAAGACTTTAAAGTAGGCAACTTTTTCTTATATGATGCCAAGAGGTTATGAAAGTTTAGTTGGTTTCGCCAAAATTTGTGCAACAACGGACACTATTTATTGAGTGAAAATGATGATATTGAATTTATATTGCATTAACTACAAGAGGCGATGTTAATATTTATTTGTTATTTATACAATTTTCTCTTTGGGTCTCCCAAATTTCCTATTCGGGTCTCCCAAAGAGGAATCAAAGGAGCTGTGCTTGGAATATCACGCCTCACTAAAGTGAGAGAAGAAATCTAGAGTTCCGACCTCCATCACTATCCAGAGACAGGGACGGCTGTCTCATTTGCCAAGTTGTCGAAAACCAGAGAGCTGGACATGTAATGCGATTTGGAGATGACCGCTGCACTAGAGCCATTACCGACTGGATCCCACGGGACATCCAAAGATCATGTGGCAGCACACCTATAAGATGGTCAGAGTTCTTCATCTGAACGAGCAGTTTGAGGCTCTTGGTATTCCTGGAGCAAGCAGATGCCATTGGGCTACACTGGCACGTGATAGGGTCAAATGGAAACATGACTGGTGCCTGCTTGAGCAAATCGGCGAATAAAGGGATGTCAAGTGATCAAGTGATCAAGAAGTGATCAAGTAATACAATTTCCATGTAAAATATTTAATATTTGGATTTGGGCCAACCCAGCAGTGCTGATGGTTTATTCCTGGTTCTGTACTCAGGAATTACTCCTGACAGTTCTCAAGGGATCACTTGTGATGCTGGGGATAGACCTTAGGTCAGTCACATGCAAAACCAGTGCCTTACCTACCCTCTGTACCATTTTTTCTGGCTCTTAATACATTTTAAAATAGATAATCAAACTTACTTTCTTATACTGACAGATTTTGAAATAACAAAACAGGAAAATCATTTAGGAAATCAAGCCTGAAACTACACAATTTTTCTTTAGAAAATGAGTATAAGACACAAATGTTTTCCAGAGGGTCAGGGTGCATGTTTTACACACAGGCGTGCTCTACCCCTGTACTAGGGATTGGAGAGACAGGACAGTGGGTAAAGATATTGCCTACGCTTGGCCAATTTGGATTCGACCCTTGACATCCCATATGCTCCCTTGAGCTCTGCTAGGAGTGAATCCTTTGGCACAAAGCAGTAGAAAGGTGTAAGCACAGTGAAGAGTATAAGAAACAAAGGTTATTCTAGGGGCCAGGGTGGATGTTGTACGTGCAGGAGCACATTACCCCGCTCTTTCTTCACTTGCTAGACAAGGTCCCAACCAGCTGTACTATTGCTCCAGCCTGAAATTCTGTGGTTTTAGCTGCTTAAATTGCATGTGAAAACCTTAAAATTTCATTCTTTTATTTTTATTCAATTGTTTTCTTTGATACACTTTGGCACAGTGGAACATTTATTACTTCTTTTCCTGAGCGTAAATGTATTCAAAATATTTTTCTCAAAATCACTGCAACAAATATTATAAATCTCATGTGAATTAAAGTCTGATTTTAACTAAGCAATCCATTTATCTTGTTCATGCTTACATTAGTGGATTATATAAAATACATAAAGAATATAGAAAGCAGTAGGGAGTTTATAAAAACATACTTTGTAATCTATTTTGTTTGGTGGTTCTAAATTTTGTTTTATATTGACACATAAAAATGCGACCTAGTTTCCAAGACAAAGAACTTATTCATACATTAAAAATATTTAATACATAAATATTTGCAGACTTCTAATCATATATTATTAAAAGTAAATTCAAGACTTCTACTTTCTCAAATTTAAAAACATATGTAATTTATGTATACCTGAATTTCATTCTATTTTTTGGGGCATCAAAATACATCACATTTACACTAAATTAAATGCTGATTAAACTAAGATTATAGCAATTTGTACAGAATCAGGGGTGCGAATTATTTTCTGATACCGACTATTAAGCAAGTGTCTATTCCAGGGAGTCACTTAAGTAACTGTGATTTAAAAATACCCTTCAACTGGTTAAGACAGTTTATCCACGTTTCTGAAGTAAAACGATACAGTCTGTTTAGAAAGTAAGTTGTTTATGCTTATATATTTATTGAAGATATCTACCAAAAGATATTACTTGTTTGATATCAACAGGACCAGTAGTATGTAAGAGAACATGCATGAGCATGTAGTCCACATTTCAGGTCATTACTTTCATTCTCTTCGTTGATTGACATCAAAGAGCCATGGGATATCAGATATGCAATTTTGTACCTAAATAACCACTTACCTTCAATAATAAATGTTGATCTTTAAGTTCAGGTGGCTAGGTAATAAAGTGCTATTTTTTAAAACTCAGATAGAAATACATATAAACCATTTTGTCAAATATATTCCAGTAGCTAAAGCAGAATATACGATCTGGGCTCAATTTCTAGCACTGAGTATTGGCCCCTAAGTTCCACCAGGAATAATTCCTGAGCACAGGAGAGAATTGAATGATGCATGTAACCTTGTTGCAAGAAAAAAAATTCATTAAATATCTGAAGATATAGTATGTGCATAGCACTGCCATGTGAAAATAAAGCATTGCACTTACTAGTGAGCACTGCTCTCAGTATAAACAATGATTCTCAGTAAGTTAATATGAATATGATTATATCATAATTGTATATATGATGGTATAAACAAGTAATTCCATTAAATTTCATTAAAATCCTACAAATTTGCCTTATGCAAACTAGAGTTTGAATTTCAAAAAATCTCATAATCTAATCTCTCTCAAAGGGGGACGTATTTTTCATCAATGAATTCATTTAAATGTCATGGCAAGCAGAGTCCAGTGTATCTATGAATATACTAGAAACACAGAGCAAAATAAAATTACTTAATAATGTACAATTCAGTTAAATTTGTAACCTTATAAGTAATTACAAAATTTGTTTTATAAAAATGTCTTATGTAGAGGCAATATTGTTGGATTAATAAGTAATAGGGATTTACAGTGAATAATTTATACTTATAACATCTCTATTTGGCTAACACAATATACAAAAATGAATTATATTAATGATCTGGGTCAGAAGGTTCCTTTCAAATCCTCTCCTGATTTATTTAAACTCAGATAGATGCTGAATGATAGGAAATCTCCAAATCCTATGCCACTGCATTAAAATTATTTACAGAAATTCTGAAAACTCAAGGACAGATTTCACAAGAAGCTAAAGCAAGGTGCTCATGAATAAGCTCGATGGGTGATTACTATCACACATGAATCAGTCACAGCCTATGGCTGCGAAGCCCCAAGAGGCAGATATATGGGGAGGAGCATCTTCTTAAATGATATGTTCATCTTTCTCAGTTGTCTATACCCCCAAAACATGAGTTTTAAATTTAGGAAGCTCTCAAGAAAAAGAAGTTGATAAAAATTGTATTGGGGAAGGGTTTACAATGCTTAGGATTGCAAAAGGGACCCCAGAGGTTGCCGATGTGGTTTCTAATGAAATCCCTCGTAGAAACTGTGTTCTCTCTATCTCTTGCATATTTCGTTTCCTTCATAAGCATACAAGCATCAATTTCCCATCCTCTCTTTACAAGAAATTATACCTCTCAATTGAATATTTTTCACTTTTTGCCTTTTTAATTTTCTCTTTTATATAAACTATTTGGGGTGGCAGCTTGAGCCCACCTCAGGTGGTTACTCTTGGATCACTCTTGGATCACTCCAGGCAGGCTCCACAGGCCATATAGGGTGAGAGAATATAATCGAGTTAGCTTTGTCCAAAGCAAGCTTATTGTACTGTATGTGATACTGTACTCCAGCCTTTATATAAAATATTGTATTATTTTATGAAGCTAATTTATATAATAATAGTATACAACTCTTCATTTCACAGTTATTTATACTCATGATCGTTAGAACCTCACACCACCATATAATCAAAACTAACCCTTTACTGGACTCCAGTGGTCTAATAGTTGAAAATTATGGTTAATTTCCTTTTCCAGTTAAATTTAAATATTGGTATGTTTAAAATGGTTGATTGGTCCCTTTAACCAAAATACTTTCTTCTCTGAACATGCTGACTGTGGAGAGGGGGAGGGAGGGGAAGGGGGGCGGCCAGTGACCACCCCCCCCCTCCCACACACACACACAAATGAGGGAGACCTGGATCTTTCTGGACTTTTATCCCTGAGAAAGGACCTGGGAAGAAGCGTCTGCTTTGTAGCTGTAGCAGAAAGAAAAAGAACACCAAAAAAAAAAAAAAAGACACCAAAACGGGGGTGGGGAGTGGTTTCCTGGAAAGCAGTCCTGTTTTACTGAGTGCAGTTTAAGCCTTTTATACAGCTTTTGGGTACAAGCACAAATCACGTAGCAATCACTGATTCAACATTTGCAAGGTAACAATCCCTGATTTACATATTCCCGTGATCAGAAGACCAGGCACATCCTGCCTCACCTAGATGTGAGTCATTTGCCTGCCAGTCTCCCATTGGATAAGCACAATGTCTTTCAATTGGCTGTAAACTCTTGAGCATCTGGAAGCTCCACTGCCCTTAGAACAGGGCCCACATCTGGGCCCGGCCCCCAGGGCCTTATGGCGGGAAAGTGCCAGGCCCAATACTAGCTGCTTAGGGCCCAAGACCTGACTGCGCATAGAAGCTCTCTGCGTGCATCATGCACTTTTCTCATGGTCCTCCTCTATTTTGTCATTTTTCTACACTATGACCAAAAGCTGCCCAGACTAAGACTCGGTTCTAATTTTTCCGTTATATACATCACTTAATGGCTCACTCTTAATTTCGTCTTAAATTTTTAAATACTATATAAGTATATTTGCATATTTCTCAACAGATTCCAAATTTATAGCTTCAGACTAAGCTATGAATTCCAGATGTGTATATTCATCTAGTTGTTAGAAATCTTCATTTTGTGATCATAAGCATCTTAAACTAACCAAAACAGAAATTCTAATCTACTCTATGCTGAGAACATTATCTCTCTCTCTCTCTCTCTCTCTCTCTCTCTCTGGTTTCTCCTCTATCAATGACAATTGTCACTTTTCTAGTCTTCTAGGATTTCTGCTTTGACATCGCACCTTCTTAAATAGATATGATTTTATTTAGTTACTGTGGAACTACAAAGTTATTCATGATTGGGTTTCAGGTATACAATGTTTAGCGTCTGTTTCTCTCCCAATCACTGCCCTTCCCCTTTGTCTCCCTCCACCAATAGTCAGCCTCTATGAGGGACACTTCATATACAAGCTATTGCTGGTGTGAGATGATGTCACCTTCTTGTCTTGATTTGCATCTCTCTGATGAAAATTGGTGCTTCCACAACTAGTTTTGGCTCCTCCCATTTAGCATTCTCTATAAATGACAGCATGATCATAAAACGAATATTTTAAGTATGGAAACAACTATTTTGTACTTCTAATTATTTATCCAGTAATGAGTTTATACCTGGTTTGAAAGAAGCAGATAGTGGGAATTTGTGCAATCCCTTGATTTTGTAATATTGGCAATGAAAAATTTCCTGTTGCCTTGGTAATTGTTGCCCGGAATCAGTTTTCATGATTGCTGAAAGTGTGGCATTGTGTTGGCAGCTTTACCTTTCATGTTTGGAATGGAAAACCAAGAAGTGAGATGAATAATACCTATATCTTGTATCACTTTTATCACTGTCTTTCCTTTGTTCATGGATTTGCTTGAGCGGACACCAGTAATATCTCCATACATCGCTGTCATGTGTATCCCAAGGGCATCTGCTCACTCCAGGAAAGCCTCAGACCATTCTCAGGTCTTGGGAATGAGGTCAATAATTGTTACTGGTTCTTACCATATCAAATACAACACAGTTAGCTTACCAGGCTCTGCTGTGCGGGTGGGATACTCTTGTAGTCACCTCTCATCTTGTGCATTTATTGATGAATAAGGAAAGATCGGCATTTCTGCTGGGTGGAGCTCTGACGAGCTGTGGAGTCCGGATGTTGAAAATGGCGGCCCTCATGGTGTGGGGGTTCCTCTGGCTTCTTAGTGAGGCTCTTCTGGATGACAGGCCAGGGATAGAACCTGCCTTCCCTCCTGGGTGCCTCATGATCAGCTGGGCACAGGGAGAGCTGGAGGCAGCTCTGCCCCATGGATTCGAATCTCTGGATCAGGCATACCTGGGCTTGAAATAGAGGACTGTAGGGTGAGACTCTGATGAGCAGCGCTTGTGATATCTTGACCTATATATTACAGATCAAAAACTTTTCAAAATATATTAAAAATATGTTCCAGAGTACCTTTATAGTGAGTCTTGAAGGTGAGTTTTTTGAAGGTGCTAATGCTAGTTAGGAGAAAAGTACTCACTAGTTAGTGGACAGTTTCAGCATCTGCTCATTTTCTCTGCAAAGGGGAAGAGCTGTGACTTGAAGGCTTCTAAATCAACAACAGCCAGCAGCAGAAACATGGAGCTATACTGGGGTCTACGGTTTTTTCCTTTAACTCTTAACCTGTGGTCTAAAACAAAGTATAATTATGTTTATAACTATCAATGTTTTAAGATGTCAAGTATTTCATTTGAAAATATGCCAATTTTCATGGATATTTGGGATTATATTTAATATTGGGATTATATTTAATAAAATATAGACGTTTAATAAAAGAATATTATTCACAAATGGTAAGGTATGTAGGAGTCAGAAAAAATATAAAGTCTTAAGGGCTGGAGAGATTGTACAGCTTGGAGGGAGCTTGTCTTGGATACAGCGGACTTGGAGACCCAGATAATCTCCAGATTACCACCAGGAATAATTCCTGTCAACAGAATCAGGACCAATTTCTGACCATCAGGAGGAACCACTGAGCAAAACAAACTTGCTCTTGAGTGTGGCTCAAGAATAAATAAAACCAAAAAATTGAAATTATGACATTTATATATTGCTTATGTAGAAAGGACCAAACTGTTCAATTTTTTTTTCACATGGAAATAACTTTATATAGATTATCATAAAAACTGCTTAAGAGTGCTGAACCATCCAGGCATGACTCTTGAAAATATAATAGTGATTATTTAAATTTTTAAAGAATTATTATGTTAAAAATTGCATAGCAATTCTACTCCGATCTCATTTTTATATTCTGCCATACTTTCTTTTTCGTGGGGTGCTCCCCATACTCTGGGCTGGCTGGGCTTGGTTGACCATAGAGGTTGCTGAGAATAAAATCCATGTCACCTGTATGTAAGGCAAGTTCCCTGGCTGTTGTAATATTTCTCCTGCCCCAACATCAATTTTTTAATCAAATTTGAACAATTTCTTACCACTAGAACAGGTAAATTTAAAGTACTATTAGGACAATTTAGTTATCTCCAAACTACAACAATTTGCATAACATTTTCTTTAAATCTCTAGAATAATTTTACATGCATATTTGATTGCTTAGAGTATGCCATGACACTTCAATGCATTTCATTTTAATTCTTCTTACAATTAATAAAAATTAAAAGAGGTAAATTTAAGTGTGTTTAGACTCTGAGACTTGTTCTACAATAGGATATGTTTGGTTTGCACCATATTTTTTTTATTTTTTATTATACTACAGTGAAACATACAATTACAAAGGTGATCATAATTGGTTCTTGGTAATACAGTATACCAGCACCCATCCCTCCACCAGTGCCCCATTTCCACCACCAATGTACCCCTCCCCCTCCTGCCCACCCCCATGCTTCCTTAATAGCAGGTACCCCAGTATCCTCTCTTTCTCTCTCTGTCTCTCTCTCTGTCTCTGCATCTCTCTCTCTTATTTTACACATTGTGGCTAGCCCTGCAGGTATTTAGAGTTTATCACTTAAGTCTCTTTGTGTATATTCAATGGTGAGTCTTAATCTGCCATTACCATTTCCCACATTTAGTAAAACACTGGTATCTATTTATATCCTATTAATGAATGCAGTCATTCTATATCTGTCCTTTTCCTTCTGACTAATTTCACTCAGCATGATAGTCTCCATGTCCCTCCATTTGCAGGTAAATTTCATAATGTCATCTTTTCTGACAGCCGCATAGTATTCCATAGTGTAGATGAACCAGAGTTTCTTTAGCCAGTCCTCTGTTCTCGGGCATTTAGGTTGTTTCCAGATTCTAGCTATAGTGAATAGCGCAGAGATGAATAAAGAAGTACAGATAGTGTTTCTGCTATGTGTTTTTCGGTCTCTAGGGTATATTCCCAGGAGTGCTATTGCTGGATCAAATGGGAGCTCAATATCTAGTTTTCGGAGGAATGCCCATATTGTTTTCCAAAAGGGCTGGACCAGTCGGCACTCCCACCAACAGTGGATCAGAGTCCCTTTTTTCCCCACATCCACGCCAGCACCGGTTGTTCTTGCTGTTTTGGATGTGTTGCACCATATTTTATCTTGAGAAGTTTTTTGTAATTAATAATAACAAGTATTATTCCAGGAATAATTTAAAAGCCATTAAAATTATGGTTTAGAAGCATATAAAATTCTATAAATAATTAAAAATGTATGTTTCTGCACTCTAATTGAGATATCAAGAAAATCCCATATGGTGTATATATGTTCATTAGTAATTCATTAAAAGTAGGCCGTTAAATAGTTCCAGACACTGTTGGAAGTTATTAGATATAGATAGCCACAAGTCGAGGTGAAGTATAGTGTTCATGCTGTGGAGATCTTGACATACAGGTGAACATAATCAGATCTGGGCACAACTATTGCCGACATATATGTGTTGTTTGATTTCTTAATTATATACATGAACTTACACCTCAATCTTTTCAGAGTCTTTCCAAAATTAAAAGCAAGTAGGCGCCTTTTGGTGGTTTCACACATTTTTTAGAGTTCACTCACTTTCCTCTTATTTCTTACACTAGGTGTTCCAGGAGAACTCCACAATGAAATAGTTTCTCTGTGTATTCAATCCTGCCCCTACATAAACAGTCAATGTTGTCAATGAATATTGCCATTATTCATTAGCTGGGAAATTGAATTTATTTGTTCCCTAATCTTATTGCTCTGAATTCTCCACCTACATGCCAGAATCTTTCAAACATAGGCCAGAACAACGTTACAAAGGAGAAAGTACATTAAGTATATAAACTCAAAATATTCCAATGGCTTTCACTATTGAGTCAATCCTCCATTCTCCTTTTGACTATTATTTTAAATTGAATCACCATGAGGTGCTAGGAAGTTGTTCATAATCATGTTTCAGTCTACAATGTTCTAACACCCATACCTATAACAGTGACCCCAGTTTCCCTCTTGACACATCCCTCCCCCAACTTTGCATCTGTGGCAGGCACTTTTCTTCTTTCTCTCTCTAATTCGTGGCATTATGGTTTGCAATAGAGATATTGGGAGGCCATCATATTTGGGCCTTTATCACTTTCAGCAAAGAGCTCAAATCCAGAGCAATCACTGTTCTTACTTATTTAATTTGTTTATTTGCTTGTTTTTATTATGCACCATGACATATACAATTACAAAGATGTTCATGTTTGGATTTCAGTCATATAGTGTTCCAGCACCCATCCCTCCATAATTACCCAATTTCCACCACCATGTCCCCTGATTGCCTCCCCCTCCAACAGCCTGCCTCTATGGTAGGCACTTTGCCCCCTCCCTCTCTCTCTCTCTCTCTCTCTCTCTCTCTTCTCTTACACATTGTGGCATGCAATTCATGCATTTAGAGGTTATCATGTATATCCCTTTGCCTATATTCAATGCTCAGTTCTAGGCTGGTATTATCATTTCCAACAATTATTGGTACACCGTTCCTTTCTCTATCTTACAGAACCGCTGACTCCCACACACTTACAGTAGATTTCACCCATTGTGAAGACCTTATGATCCATGTTTTGCCTGCCTTGGATATTAGTATCATGCTATTTTTTTCATATCCTGCAAATAAATGCAGTCATTCTATATCTGTCCTTTACCATCTGGCTAATTTCACTCAGCATGATGCTCTCCATGTCCACCCATTTATAAGCAAATTTCATAACTCCATTTTTCTTAACAGCTGCATATTATTCCATTATATAGATGAACGGCTTTATTTTTTATACAGTCATCTGTTCTTGGACACTCTGGTTGTTTCCAGATTATGGTTATTGTGAATAGTGCTTCTATGAATATAGCAGTGTAGATGGTGTTTCTGCTGTGTGTTTGGCCAGGGTATATTTCCAGGAATGGTGTGACAGTGTCACATGGGAGCTCAATTACGTCTTACCCTTACTCAGCATTCTTTTCCCTACTCCTTCAGCAATGCCTGTCCACCATCACTTGCTTAACCCTGCTGACTATAAATCAGCAATTTCTTCAACATCTTTGCACCTTCAGGCCTCCAATTTGGATTATCCTTATCTACACATTGTGATTATTTTACCTTCCACAAATCTTTGCTCAGATGAAACGTATTTTAATTTTATTACTCTTTTTCTTATTTTCCATGGACTTACTATTATTTTTTTAAAAATATAGAATCTCAAGGCTATATATTAATCTCTCATTGTGTTTGAGATTTGCCTCATTTGCCAAAATGCCACTGCTGTCTCACTACCCAATAAATTTTCACCTCCAACTTCCATTCTTACACAACTCCACTAAAGTGCTCGCTGAGTCTAGACTCTTGTTTGTCTGAATTTTTTAGCTATTTATATCCTACATATGTAAATGAAACCTCATAAAAATAGGCTTACATACTTTACTTAGCATATCCACATTTGATTCCATTAATTCATTCAAATGCATAATTTCATATTTTGAGATACAATAGTATCATATATCCTTATCAGCACAGCCTCCCTAAAGCTTTAATCATACTATGAAACATAGACCTCCCAATTGTCCTCATGCACTTCATGATAATATCACCTTATATAGCTATTAATTTTAAATTCATCACTTTCTTTGCTATAAATTATATGACAGTTTGGTATATTTTTCTAATTTTCTGAAGTAATTTAATCACTTTGAAGAATTTTCATTCCCACTTTAAGTACAAAAAGATATTTTGTTGAAATATTGAATAAGAGCAGATAGGTAGCTATTGTTGCTATATGGTATATTTTAAATGTATCAATCATTTAATTTATCCTTTCCAATTTTCACTTTCTAGAGCACTTAAAATAATGTATGTATAAAAATAACATTGAGAAGTAAAAACTTCAACATTGATTTTTATACTAACCAAATCATTCGATATGTACTTTTGTAATATTAATTAATGTGATTGATTAATATTAATTAATGTAATTTACTTAATTAAGTGAGCTGGAAGAAAACAGCATTAACTCCTGACACAATTTTGACATGATGAAAACTTTTGTATATAAATAGAAACTATATATATGCAGATAATTTATGTCTGGAATCTATTTTTAGTTTAGGATGTTGTAGAAGTAATTAAATAATTCTGTCTTTATTCAATGTTCATATTTATCCTACTTTTAAACATAACATTTTGGCAACAATGCTAATGAATTAAGTCTTGTGTCTGCAACTACTTGTCAGGGGAAATGAATGTGTATCCTGGGGCTGTCTATAATAATAAATGCTGCTTATTTACAAATTATACTGTCTCAAAAATGTTAAATAGTTTTCCAGAATTGCATGTCACAGTGACCAGCTTTTCAATTATCGAGTCTCATTTTTACAAGATCATAATTCAAAGGAAATTCACCTCTCAGAAATGCTATACCGGTGGAGGCTGATGAATCCATTTATACTGAAAGTTTGTAAACGTCTTTGTAAGACCATGATATGACAGAAACGTGCTCACCTATGCTGAAGTCGGCTGAT
Source organism: Cryptotis parvus (assembly GCA_021461705.1). Lineage (NCBI taxonomy): Eukaryota > Metazoa > Chordata > Mammalia > Eulipotyphla > Soricidae > Cryptotis > Cryptotis parvus. The sequence goes on along the minus strand of JAJIBD010003320.1, from coordinate 23,890 downwards.
GGATGGTAGGCAGAGGGAAGTGTTCTGAGGAAACACAGGTAAGCAGAGGAATAGATGCTGTGTGATATATGGTGCTGTATGTCTGATATGTAAGAGAAATATTAGGTTACATTAAGGTTTTATAGTTCCATAATTCAGTTATAGAGATCAGAATTTACATTCAACAAATTATGCTTCCAATTTTCAAAAATTAAAAAAAATCATATAAGGCGATATAAAATAAATGTTTAGCTTTTTCACAAAATGACAGAAAGAAAACCAACCATCCTACAACAGGCTTAAAAACACCATTAATAAACATTGTCCACAAATAGTGATTTCTTAATTTTTGACCACTCTAAAATTTACCTGCAAACGCGATTTATTTTAATTTACATCAAGTGCTACAAAATTTGAATTCTTATTTCCTATGTGACATTATTAAAGTAATATGCAAATGAGAAAAATGAGATTTGAAAGCAAGATTTTTGCTATTTTTAGAAGCAAATTAGACAATTACACAGCAATGACAATAAACACTATTGTACATGTAAGATAGCCAAGGTAGCAAAATTTATAAGCATGGGATTTTGCTGCAATTTAAAGTATTTTTAAGGGGCCAGAGCGATAGTCCAGCGGGTAGGGCGTTTGCCTTGCAGGTGGCAGGCCTGTGCCTGCCCAGGTTTGATCCTGGCATCCCATATGGTCCCCGAGCACCGCCAGGAGTGATTCCTGTGTGCAGAGCCAGGAGAAACCCCTGAGCTTTGCCCGCTGTGACCCAAAAAGCAAAATAAACAAATAAATAAAATAAAGTATTTTTTAAGAGCAAAGAAAATTACGAAACGAAAGTGAAACAGTAATAGAAGAGGAAAGACATGGATGTGGGCATCATAGGAGGCAGCGTGACCATGGGGTGCCCTTCAGTGTTGCAGTGATGAGTTCAGGGATCAGTTGGAGTTGGATGAGGCAGAAAACGACCCCCTTAAACATTCATTGGGGGAGTTCATGGCCCTGCTGAAACCTTCACTTTAGAACACTGACTTCCAGGGTTTTATGACCAAAACCCAAACATAAACTTTTAATTGTATATCTTTTTATTTGTATATCTCACGGTGGTATAATAAAATACTTAAAAAATAAAATAAAATAAAATTGTTAAAAATAATAATAATTTCTTCATTTATAAACTACCGGCCTATGCCATTTTATTGTGCCAACTACAGGAAATAGTACACCAGCCTGAACCTACTGTTTAAACTAGTCAAGCAAAGAAAGTAAGAGCTTGACTAGTTATGGAGTCTCCTGGGCTCGAATCCCTTGATGGCTGGAGGAGGAGGGTGGAAAATAAGCATTGACAGGAAGGCTGAAATGTCCCATGGACACACCTAATGGTGCCAGGGAAACTGCGCAGAGGAGGAGGATGGAGCAACCTCTTACAATGGGCAACAGGGACAGTGAAGTAGCTCCAGAACCATCACCTTTTCCCTCAGAAATTCTCAGTAGCTGCTTAGTATGGGGAATTCTTCAAAGGCGTCATGGATTAATGACAACTAATGCATTTCATTGACCCTTTGCATGTCCACAGAAAAGGAGCAGTATTTCTTAGTTCTGTGTTTGAAATAACATTAGAAATGGTAGATCTTTATTCCTTTATTAACTGCCTAAATCAGCTCTCATTAGCCAACTAGTGTGTTAGGGAAAGTCTTCCCTTTCATTTTGCTCAGAACTTTTATCTTTAGAATGTTACAAAATTTTTCATGTTTTATAATTTTTATGATTGAAATTGTTTAACACTTAGTTCATAGGTTTACATTGATTTTTCAACTTTATTCCTAATAAAAATAACATCAAGAACATATTTTAACTTTATTTACAAATATTTTTATTTTATATGCAATGGCTATGTATAATTCCATTGATGTTTACTTGGTTCAACTCAAATTTCAGATGTTTTAAAAGGTAAAAAGTGTTAAATAGTTTCTGCAATAAAGGAATGTAGAAGACTTAAGACTAGAGAAATAGTTTTGTAGAAAAATCAGTGCTTTTAGAGTTAAAGCGTGTTCTGCATATGCATATATTTCAAAAAAATAGTCTCGTTACCACCACCAGTATACCCACACCCCCTCTCGCCCACCCCTAGGCTGCCTCAGTAGCAGGTATCCCGTTTCCTCTCTTTCTCTCTCTGTCTCTCTCTCTGTCTCTGTATCTCTTTCCCTCTTCTTTTACACAAAGTCAGAATAAGTGAATTTTTGAATGCTTCTATGCTGGTATTTTATTCAAGATGAATTCTATAAAAAATTACATTAAATCTGTAAGGTGTCTTAGAGACATAGAACTACTGTAAAAGGAAATAAGGCCAATCTCCACAAATTGATTTAGAAAGTTGTGATGAAAGAAACAGCTAGAGGCTAAATATATAATAACTGAGTTAAGACACTGGCTTTCATGCAGCTGGTTGAGGCAACATTGGTTAAACTTCTAGTTGATCCCTGGCACCACATATGATCCCCTGAACACCTCCAGGATCCTGAAACAGAGCCTGGAGGAGTTCCAGAGCACTAGGCTAGATCCATCCCCACCCACACCAGTAAAAGTAGCCATTTTAAACTAATTATTTGAGGTCTGAGGTACCTCAGCACCAAAGTCATGCACAGTTATTAAACAAATAAAATATAAGGATAGATACTGTCCTTCTTGAATATTGGCACAAAGTGTCTTAACAAACTATTAGTAAAATATTCCAAAACTAAGTCAGGAAAGTTGGTGCCATGCACATGGCTGATCTAGATTCAATGCCCAGAACTGCATGTGGGACAATAGCACTTCCAGGAGTTATAGCTGAGCACAGACGAAAGACTAATTAGCCCTAAGAACAGCCATGTGGGACCCATCCCAAAAAAAGTATGTGACTAAGTGAATTTTATCAAATATATATATATATAAAAATTTTATTAAAAAACTGAAGTTCAATGTTCTTTATAATATTCAAATGAGAGTCCACATCCTTTAAATGTGTTCAGGAAAAGCAATTGATTAATTTGAATAACTGCATATAATGCATCTGTAAACTGGAAGAAAGTGATTAGCACTTTTATTAAAGGTTTTGATATTAATCAGAACCTCACACAAATCGTCTCCAGAATTAGGTGCATCAAGAACAATGAACTTAATAGCCATGGATAAATTATCATTGTACTGCAGGTACTAGTCCTTAAATATGGTAAAGAACAAAAAAATTAAGAACATATGTTTAATGTGAGGAAATATAATTGCTTTCTTATAATCAATATGCTCATCTGTCTTAAAAATTTGATTGGTAGTATTGAACAAAATCCAGATAGAATGTGTAGGGATAAAAGGCAACATATCAAAGGAATTCTTTTTCTGCATACTAGAATTTACAATAGAAACTTTAATTAAAAATTTATTATCTTTGAGATCTGCAGAGAAAACTTGTATAATAAAATACAAGCAAAAACAGTGTATACTATCACTGTATCACTGTCTTCCCATAGATCATCGATTTGCTCGAGTGGGCACCAGTAACATCTCAATATGTCCTGTCACATACTAAAATTATAAAATTTATGAAAATAACAGGACCCACTGGGCCCTTGGAATAAACCCAGAGCCACACCAGACCCTGGCAAGCTACCTGTGGTGTATTCAACATGCCAAAAACAGTATAATAATCGACCTCATTCCCACAAATGGAAACATTCATGGCACCAACTCGAGCAAATTGATGAACAACAGGAAGGCAAGTGACAAGGTACATGAAAATAACAAAATAGGATATTAAGATACATGAAGTGATATACTAACAAAATGTGTTATTTTAAATATCCTCAAATTTATTTATAAGCCAATGGATTTCAGTATTAAATCCTTCTTTTTAAGTTGCTGAAAGTCAAGTTTTTGTTATGGATAATGAATTCTAGCCTCTGAAAAACATTATTCAGTTACTGTTAGAAAAAGGGTTATAGGGCTCAGGTTAAAATAATAGTCAAACACTTCTTAAGGAAGAAAAGACTTCTCATATATGTAGAAAAAAAACAATTTCAATTAGTAAACAGGAACTTCCAGGAGGGAGTATTAACAGTACAAAACTTGGGGAAAAGCTCAAAGGACTAGGCCACCTGCTGTGCATGTGGGAGGCACAAGTATAATTCCCAACACTGTGGTCTCTGCTCATCCAGAAGGTATCAGCCCTAAATGCTGGACTAGGATGGATTTATCACAGCACAGTCAATTGTAGCACACAAAGTACAGAAGATGGTGAATAAGAATGAAAGTATGAGGATGATGAGAGGAAGAAGAAGAAGAATAAGAAGAAAGGAGGAGGATGAGGAGGAAGAGGAGGGAAAGGGGGTATAAGGAAGAGTGGGAGGGGAAGGTGGAGAAGGTGAAGAAATAGAAGAGAGAAGGAAGAGGAGGAGGGAGAGGAGGAGGAGGAGAAGAAAAGAAGGAGAAGGAGGAGGAGGAGGAGCAAGGAGAAGGGGCAGAAGGAAGAGAGGGAGGGGAAGGTGGGAAAGGTGAAGGAAAGAGAAGAAAGACGAAGAGGAAGAAGAAGAAAAGGAAGAGGAAGAAGAAGTAGAAGAAGAGGAAGAAGAGGAAGAACAGGAAGAAGAGGAAGAAGAAGAAGAAGGAAAAGGAAGAAGAGGAGAGATGGAGGAAGAAGATGAGGAGGAGGTGTGAGGTTGGAGGGGAAAGGAAGAGGAGGAGGAGTTATAAGGAGGGTAGAGAAAGGAGGAAAATATGATTAGTTTTCTGATCCTCCAATATTATTACCCTTGATAAAATTAAGAAGCAGGTGCTAGAGAAATAACACAGAAATAACTCATACCTAGGCTTTGAGGTTGGACATTGAACATAACTTCATTTACACTATTTTATTGAGGTAATATGATTTATAGAACTGTTTTGATAGTTTCATGAGTATATACTTCCAACACTACACAGGCCACAGAGTATATGTTTCCTTTCTTGAATGCCCCAAGGACCTTTCCCATTAAAGAGAGAGGTAGGAAAAGAAAAAAGAAAAATCAAACTACCTACAAGAAATACTGTAATACCCATGTCTACAAAAAGGACTTACATCTAATATCTATCCATTTTAATGGACTAAAATTTGATCAAAAGTTTAATCAAAGAAGATTTGTATGACAAAAATGAATGTAAAATATTTTTTCTAGGTAGTCACTTCCAAAGTAATTTTTACTGAGACAGCATTTTAGTTTCACACAGTAGCCAAAATAATAAAGTCTGATTCTATCACATGTTGATGAAATTCTGCAAGTGAAAGTCACACATCCTTGTAAAAGTGCAAATGATCCCAACCTCCTTTATCATTAAACATGTTGCCATTTTTTTAGCTCAGCCTACACTTACTCTATGATTCAATTGATACACAAAATAAACTAAAATTACAAATGCATATTGTATTCAGCTGTTTAGAGAAGATATTTTTTCAGTATAGGAAAGAACTGAAACAGCTAACATTAATGTTTAGAGGGTCCTTGAGAAAGAAAACCATGGCCTATCCCCACAAAGCATTTTAATCATGGATAAAATTGAGTAAGTCACACCTACATCACAACACAAATTACACTTAAAACATTTTGTTGAAGAAAATAAGGTAGTCTCACATAATTTTTAGGAAGTTTACATTTAAACTAAAATAATCAATGATTACATAATAAAAGTTCTTGATTATTTGCAGTTGTGGTTGGGTCTTCATACAAAAGTCCTAAGGGAACTTGATTTGGGACATCACTTGATAACTTGATTACTTGAATCCTGTTATTCATCGATTTGCTTGAGTGGGCGCCAGTAACATTTCCATTGGACCTTATCACGTGCCAATGTAGCCAATGGCATCTGGTTGATTCAGGAATATGAAGAGCCTCAAATCGTTCCTTCAGGGTCTTTACAAGGAAGTCTGACCATCTTGTAGGTGGGCGGCCACGTGATCTTTTGACATCCCGTGGGATCCAGTCGGTAATGCTCTAGTCCAGCAGTTGTCTCCAAATCGCATTACATGTCCAGCCCATCTGATTTCCGATGCCTTGGCAAACGAAACAGCATCCCTGATTCTGGAATAGTGACGGAGGTCAGAACTCATCAGAGCTCATTGAGGTTTGTATGGAGTACAAGATGCCGCTCTGTCTCACGTTCATTGATCTACAGAAAGCCTTTGATTCTGTGGAGACTGAAGCGGTCATCCATCCCCTAGCTAAACAGGGTGTTCAAACCCAATACATCAAGACCCTTCATGTGCTGTATTATGGATTTACCACCAGGATCTCACCATTCTACAAAGTAGTGATCATTAATGTCAAAAGAGGGGTTCGACAGGGTGATACCATTTCACCAAAACTCTTCAGAGCCACCCTTGAGAACATCATGCAACAATTAGAATGGGAAGGAATGGGAGTGAAGATAGATGGTTGGCAACTACACCACCTCCGCTTCGCTGATGACATCGTTCTAATAACACCAAACATTAGCCAAGCGGCACAAATGCTGGCTGACTTCGACCGAGAATGTGGAAAGGTAGGTCTACAGCTGAATCTAAAGAAAACCATGTTTATGAAAAATGAACTAGTTTCCAGAGGTCCCATTCACTCTCAATGGAACAAACATCTCTGAATGCAGCAGTTTTGCGTACCTAGGTCGATTTGGGACATACTGTTCTATTTGTTCCCTTAGATGGCAAGAATTCCTACATGTATTTGTAAAAAATCTTAAACTACTAGACTTAAAATATTTTATTTTAGAAAATGCCTGAAGAAACTGATGTTGAAGAACATGTATAAAAGCTTTACAAATTATACACTGCTGCGTGGAGTAAAATTTGGTGCAGACAGATCAAAAGACTGGTGTTTTGGCATGTTCCGACACTAAGGTTAACAATACTGACACCGAGGTCATTATTGAAACTAATAATTGATATCTCAAGCTCTGCTAGTTAGAATCCCACCCTCCAGCAAAGCCTATTTCAAGCCCAGGCATGCTTGTACCAGAGATTCAGATACATGGGTCAGAGCTGCTACTGGCTGTCCCTGTGCTGATCATGAAGCTTTGGGATGGAAGGTGGGTTCTATCCCTGGCCCGCCATCCTAATAGATGACTTCCTCTCACAAGAAGCCAGAGGAACCCCCGCACCATGAAGGGAGCCATTGCCAACATCCGGACTCCACAGCTGGTCAGAGCTCCACCGAAGAGAAAAGCCAATCTCTCCCCATTGCATGTATCCATGTGGTTTATCAGAAAATGCACCAATGAAAGCATACTACCAAGAGTTTCCCACCTGCGCGGCAGAGCCTGGCAAGCTACTCGTGTCATATTTGATATGCCCAAAACCAGTAACAATTATAGACCTCATTCCTATGACCTGAAGGAATGGTTTGAGGCTCTTCATGTTTCTGGAGCTAGCAGATGCCCTTGGGCTACACACAGGACATATGGAGATGTTACCGGTGCTCCCTTGAGCAAACATGAACAATGGAAAGACAAGTGATATAATAACTGACACTAAGCTACAATTATGACACAAGTAGGAAATTCTAATCCATGTGTAACAGAAATTAGCACACATTTGAACAAAATAATGGGTAAACTAAGAAATAATCTATATTAATTAAATTGAAACACCTAGTTTTAAACAATCATCAATAGGCAAATGATTCATGGTGAATTATTAAAAAAGTGACACAATGCTATAAACAACTATCATTATGCAATGTGTCATTGTAAGTCTTAAATGTAGTTCTGGTAGTAAATATCAAATTATATACATAAAATTCTCCTCTAAAACAAAATTCAACTGGCTGGAGCTGTAGTTCAGTGGTTAGGGCACTTGCCTTGTTGTGGCTGATCTGGTTCTGCCCCTGAAACCCCATATGGTCCCATAAGCACACCATAAGGTCCAGAGTCAGGAGTAAAGACTTAAGAACCCCTGGGTAAAAATAAAGTATAAAATAAAAATAAAAGGTGAAGCACTGTACAATTGAGTTGCTTAATAAAAGCCAAGATAGTAATTATCTTTGGGGATGGAAGGTTAAGATTACTTTTGGAGCTACTTCAAGGGCTGTTATTTATCCCTGATGTTTTATTTTTAGCTGAATATATTCTTTAGAAATAAATCACATAATAGAATTATGATCTGCAACAGTCCCCAGCGCATCTTCAAGGTTATCTCTATAACAATTAATGTTCTTCTTGGGTGCATACTTTGCATTGTACTTCTGTTCCTATACCACATAAAGCCAGGCTTTATACCCTCATGGGAAGAATGCATATATTGTTTAAATAATCTTATTTAACAAAATAATGATAACAAAATAATACTCCTCATGAAAATGGTGTGCTGAGAGCCCAAAATGCTCACATATACATTTTCTAAATGGTAGGTGGTTGATCATTTGTATATAGCATCACGTAAATTCCCATTATCTCAAGGTTAAAAATGTTATTGATGCTCATATAATGCCCATATATAAATATCTTCAAAATATTCTAAAAAGCAATTTGTCCTTTTAATAGATAAATAAATCTAGACTTTATTACAAGAATTAAACTGACCCTAACAAGCATGTGTTGTTACTATAAAAATTAATTATGAATTCAGGCTACTCATATGACTGTCAAATGCAATATAAATAAGATAAGCAGAGATCTGAGCAATTATTGATCAGTGCATGACAATATAGGGAAGACAATATGGCACTTTTAGCAGAATTTAACTTTCACATAAATTGAGTCTCCTCTAAGTTCAAGGAGTGAAAATATAAAATCTTTGCACGGCCCATGCAGTTAAAATCAGTAATAACTTTTACAGTAAAGTCCAAAGTAGTCTGCCAAACCTGCTTGAGGACCAGTTTTAACTAATGAACTCACAGCTCTAATATTCTTTTTGGAAAATTTTCTATTTTGTAAGCAGAGATGAAGACCATAATGGGGCATTGATATATACTCCACCTACTCTTGTCTTCACTCTTGCGTGACCAAGATAATATGTGTCTGTCGTCAGGAAGTATATTCACCCAACACACCTATACAAAAACAAATGTGTCTTATTCCGCCTTGCCTTCCAAGAGTCTCAAGATATGATGGTCTTCTACACACTGCACTGAAGGCATAGGAAATTGCAATCTCTCATATAACGCAACTTGCAGTTTTCTCAGAAATTTAAATGCAATGTGTGTTTCAATATGATGGATCAATATTCTAATTTACAGAAACACAAATGCTGTGAAGAAAACAGGCACCAGGAGCTCAAAGCTGAAACTTGGCTGTGTCAGATAAAGAAGGGCCCTTCCATGAAGAAGACTTGCGTTCTGTTATTTTCCAGTTATTTTCTCTGAGGATGTTGAGTAATTTCAAAATTCTTTCATCAGGGTCTTCAATCGCAGAGATCTCTGCAGCACTGCCTTGAAAATTGACTTCTCTAGGTTGTCATAATTGATTTCTGTCAAACAGCCTTGGATTGAGTCAAATTTAGAAACAACTTAATTTCCACATCAAGTGAATGTGATATTTAGAGAGAAAAGAAAGGCACAGCAAACCATTTGGAATAGGGAAAAAAAAAGTCTCAAAGTCTTCTCAGGTGATGCAAATCTGTGGATCAAGAAGTCTTTGCAGATGGGCTGGCCAGAGACTGCTTGAGGATGTGCTCCAGGGCTTAGCCACGAGGCAAGAAGCTCAGGAGGTGAAAGACCATCTCTGAGCATACCCTGAAAAGCTATGATCAGAGTCAAGTCACAGGAGCAAGATCTTAAACTAAGGTTAGACTCACATATGGAAACCAAAGACATGTGAAGTTCATGAGGCTGGGGAGACAGCTTGGAGGCAGAGAACTTACTTTGAGTATTTTGAGGCCCTGGAATGCCTTTCTCATCATTTGTCACTTGTACCACTTGTCTACCAGTAGTTCATAGATTTGCTCAAGTGGGCACCAGTAACATCTCCATATGTCCTGTCTCATGCTAGTGTAGGCAAAGGGCATCTTCTTGGTCCAGGAACACAAAGAGCCTCAAATCACTCGTTCAGGTCATGGAAATGAGGTCTATAATTTTACTGGCTTTTTTGTATATCATATATGACATAGGTATGAGCAGGCCTTTATCATACCAGGAAAAAATGAAAATAATAAAAAATCAAATACTATCAGATAAAGCATAGACCTTTCCATGAGCAGGATGAGAGATGACACCATGCCACTATTTCATGGCGGAATAGGAGTATTAGGAATTGAGCAGTGCTCTCAGACAGATGCTGGTATTTTAAAACCCAGTAACTCAGGATGTACACACCACACACACGCACACACACACACACACACACACACACACACACTATGGACCAGTCCTCCTGGCCCCTGTTTCTCTGGTCCTTGGATGTTGGTCTGATACTATATTTTTTTAAATCCTGCACATGAGCAACCATTCTTTATGCCCATTTTTGAACTGACATGAGTGAACAGCAGGTACACGCAGTGTCTTAGTTTGGGTTTCACAAAAGAGACCTGGAAGTGAGAGAGAAACCAGAGACAATAAAGCCTCGGAGGCCATTAAATGAGCTAAGAAAACTAGAAGAAAGAAGTGTTCCAACCTATTTCTCAGGACTTGCACTTGACCCGGGCTCAGATAACAGCAGAAAACTACAAAGGGGAAAGCTGATTAACTATGAATCGTCCTGGTGACAGCATATTGGAAAGAAAGTACAGCCTCTTTCTGGGCATGAAATAAATAGACAAAAAAACATCTCATTTGAAGAAGCAAATATCCTCAAAGCATATTGGTTTCTTACTAAACTTCAGTCAGCCGCACGTTTAAAGGGAATATTTTAAGATAGAAACAAAGAAGTGAGCTTAGAGGTGAGAAAGCTAAGCTTGTTCTTCCCAACAGTGTGGCATATCGCAATTCAGGGATGATGCGCTAATACAGCCAAGAGAAGAAACTGCAAAGCTACTACGGAATGTACCCAAAAAGGTAATGACACAATTATATAAACTATAGTAAATTTTATTTTTCTCCATATATTTGATTTACACTTAATAATGAAGTCTTCTACATTAATAACATTTACATGTATTGTTAAATAATAAGGCATATTGGATTCTTTACTACTCAAATTTGTACTGTGATAGTTCAAAGACTTCTCTAGGGCATCACCAAGAAATGTGTCTCTGACTTCAACCATAATTTATAAGCACATGAGGAGCTACCATTTTTGTACTATATAATGTATATTTATATTCATGTCTCCTGTGAACAGACAACACCCATCTTTCAATGAAATGCTATGGAATGACTCTCCTAACTGAATTGAGAGCAGACCCGCTATGTGTGATTATTACTATAACAAATACTCAAAAATTTATAACAAATTCCCAGATGCTATTATCTGCTGCCAAAATAATTTATCACTTTTAAAGTTTTTAATCCATAATGAATAATTTCCAATCTAATTAATCTATCTTAAGATAACTGAATTCATATTTTATTTGATTGAGGTCATTAGTCAGTCACCAATATTCATATAAAGTATATTTTAGGTCTGTAAAATTGCTGCTTTTATTTGCAAAAATGGACATAATAATATGATCTTAATTTGAGTGTTTCATGCATTTTTTAATTAACTTTCATTTAACCTTATGAATTTTAAGAATAAAACCTAGAAGTTTCTACCCTTCTAAACTAATAAATTTGAAGTCTAGAATTTTTGGTCCAAAATGAAAAGAGGGGTGTTTCACTCATTTAGTCTATTTTGATATTTTAATATATTTACAAAAATTGTATTTCTCTGTTTATATAAGAAGTAGCAGCTGATGGAAAGATGATTGTACTAATATTTGTCTCTTGAAGACATTATAATATCACTAGGTTGACATCACTTAATTTTTAAATTTAAACATCCATAATGCATATTCTAGAATAAGATTTTAAGTGTATAATATATTTGTGCTGTAGTAAAGTGCTCAACAATGTTCTGTCCACAAAAATAGCACGTGACTCTCTCTTCACACATATTCTCTCCTTCATATACCACAAAGATTTATCTACTCATGTCAGGACATTTTGAAAGTTTTTGACATTAAAAAAATAGGAAGAAGAAGGAAGATCAAAGTAATTAGTATGATATTTGAAGAAAATAGAAGTATAACAGTGTTCAAATATTTTTGATGAGAGATTGGCAAACCTGCTCTAAGTTATGAAGAAAGACAACAGCATGAAAGACCGTTCAGTCATGCTTTAATTCTGTGTGAATACACCGTTCACCTATAGTATATAGTTCCTTACCATTAAAAGTGTTACCCTCCGCCATTGGATATCAAATTTCTCATTAAAAAGTGATCTTGTAATTAAATCATGTAACTCACTGCAACCAAATGTCGTATTTTGAGAATTTCCAACTGTTCGGTTTCAACTCTGGCAAGTAGTTGGTGCTATACACTGGGGTATTACACTGTAATAAGCAGTTGCCACAATGAAATTCACTCCACAGTTCCCTGAACCCACACCTTTATTCGTTTAATGTTCTCAACACATTCAAAATGGGCAGAGGCAGATTCTTTGTGAAGTAGTCAAAGATCTGAAATGGGGGGCTGGAGTGATAGTCCAGTGGGAGGGCGTTTGCCTTGCAATCAGCCGACCCTGGTTCCATCCATGGAATCCCATATGGTCTCCTGAGCAATGCCAGGAGTAATTCCTGAGCGAAGAACCAGGAATTAAGCTTTGTCAGGTGTGGCCCCCAAAAAAAAAAATCTGAAATGGCTTTGCAGCTTCTAATCTATTCTCTGGCTAGAATTACAGCAACCAGCCAATGAGAATTGGACCAGCAACAGTTTCTTTTCTGATGGAGTGAGGTGTGGTGTTGGATAGGAATGTAGCTGGGCTCAGAGATGAACATAGGTCACCCCAAGGTTCCTTTCCATCATGTATTCCAGTATTTGAGTTATAATGAAGTGTGGAATGCAAGAATGACTTTCATTTGCTCTGAGTTTTAGTCATTTTAATACAGTGAAATAAACAAAAGTTCACAACTAGAATTCAGAAGAAATTTTTGCATAGTTCTCTCTAAAGTAAAACGAAAGTCAGGGGGGCAGAGAAAGTGTAGTGGGTAGGGTATTGACTTGCACGTAACCTGGGTTTAATTCCCAGTACTCCATATGGTCCCCTACCATCACCAGGAGTGATCTCTGACACTGAAAGAAGTAGCGACCTCTGAGTGTGGCCTAAAAATAAAAACATGTTTTTTAAGTCCTATTACAATATTTTGATATAAAATGTTTAGCAACCAAATGTATTACTTATCATTGATTTTAACACATTTAAAATGTTTTTTTTCTTTTGTTAGTGTTGCTCAAATTAAAGTCTTTAACCCTATATCAATTCCAGAATACACAAAAAGAATTTAAAAGAATAATTTTCTTGGGGTCAGCGCAAGAGTACAATGGGTTTGCCATGCACATGGTCAACCTGGGTTTGATCCCAGCATCCCACATGGTCCCCAAGGAAGATCAGGAGTAATTCCTGAATGCAAAGGGAGTAACAACCCCTTGAGCATTGTTGGGTATGAACTAAAAAAGCAAAAAAAATAAAAATAATAATGTTCTACACAAAAACTTGAAAGTCAATAGATTTATAACTAATTTCCATGTGTATCAGTTATGGAATAAGACATTAGTATGCCTTTTAAAAGTTTAAAATTCAATTAAGAACTCTCAAAATAACACCTATTACAATGTCATGTTTTAAAGTTAAAATCATTTCTTTCTTAATGTTTTATAATTTTCACGCACACATGTGGTTGAAAATCTTAAGAATTGCCTGATGCCCATTTTTTTCACATTAACATATCTCCTGTAAAGATCTGTTAAAAGCAAATTCATTACTCTAATAAGATAGAAAGAAATAAGATAGAAACACAATTTTATGGGTTGAAGGTATTTAGCAATACATAAGTACAAATCTTAGGGCCTATTTCCTTGACCATTTTCCTGAGAGGGTTAAGGGAATATTGATTTTACTGATCATCATATGAAAAAAATTATCTGTTATTTTGTGTTTAGCAACATTTTAAACTATGTTTTTTAAAGTGGTGCCATATGTTTAATTTCATCTTTATTCTTGTTACAATATAGATAGATTTTTTCAGTTTAATATTCCAAGGCAATAAGAACACATTCTTTAGCTAATGAAAACATTTAAATTGTTAATGAAAACCTTAAAATGCTATTCACATTTTTTTTCATTATTCTGCCGTTCACATGTATGTAGAAATACGCTTTTCTTATTCTATCTGAACTTTGGAATTAGAGAGATTTTTGGCCAATTTTTTAAAGCATCTGCAATTTCTCCGTTGTTAAATTCTGATTATTCACAGAAACAAAGCAATGAGCCAAGAATTTATTAGTATCAAAAATGCAGACTTTCAATGACTTAAGAAAACTCAGGAAGAAAAAATCATCTATCAGAATGAATTGTGACTGATCTAGCTGCAAAAGCATTGTCCTGCCAGAAATTTGTTATGAATAGAAATACAGCACAGAGATGTTTATACATATGCCACATTTGGTAGACAGTTTGGGAAAGATTTTCTGATTGTCAGAAAAGACATTTCTTTTCCATTTCATTTCATTGTTTGGTTGTTCTGCTCAGAGACCTCAGCCCCCTCTGTACTTGGGGCTTCTATAAAAAAAAATTGAATCATGAGCACCACGGGGTGTGGTTCCAAAAAAAGCCCCAATGCAGTGGAGTCAGCAATGCAAGTGAACGCATGACTGTGCATATGCAAGGCGAGTGTTGGTAGTAAGTAACGTGTATAAAACCAAACGTCCGTTTAAAAATAAGTTACAGGGGCTGGAGCAATAGGACAATGGGGAGGGCGTTTGCCTTGCACAAGGCTGACCTGGGTTCCAACCCCAACATCCCATATGGTCCCCTGAGTCAAGAGTAATTCCTGAGTGCAGAGCCAAGAGTAACCCCTGAGCATCGCTAGGTGTGACTTAAAAAAGAGCAAAAATTTAAAAAAAATAGGTTACAATTTTTAGTTCTGAATTTTTTTCACATACCATGCTTATAGGTAAACCATAGGTGAATATATAAATATGAAATGCATATCTACTGGAACCTCTAACCTTATACTAAAATCAACAGCTTATCCCTGACAAGCTAGCAAATAACAAAATCAGTGTATTTTACGCATCACAACACTCTTTAAAATGTATAATGTAATGGTTCATCCTCAAGTGACTGTGGAGCTGTGAGAAGCTGGACTTTGAGAGGAATGTGAAGCGTTGCTCTCTTTGTTCTGTTGTGCAACTCTGTTGCTCCCAGTGACGTCTGGAGGTTCTGCAGAGCTGTGCCTGGGAGGGGTCACCAGAGGAGATTCGTTTAACCTTCCTGCAGTTCTTGGTATGTTTATTTTCGGTGTTTTCCCCATAAGTACATTCTGGGTTAGAATAGATCCCTGGGCTCTAATAACTCAGGAAAGCTTGCAGTTGACTTTCAGCCAAATCTCTTTACAAGCATATGTTTTCCCCAAATGCCAAGTTTGGAATTGTCACTACACAAATTCATTGTGAAACCTCACTTTATTATTCAGAATGCAAAATAGGAACAGACCTATTAATTTGTCAAAAAAGCAAGGAGAGTTTTAGCCAGAATGTTTTCCTTGTATCCTCCTCATGAGAATCTCCCCCATTTCTTAAGATTATTTAAACTCTTCGTTCTGGAAGCTGACAAGAGGACAAAACAAAAATGCAGCACTTGCATTTGTTTTTAGATACGTGCCCGGAAGACGTGAGACACTTAGAAATAATATTCAAAGTCAATTAAATGAAATGATGGAATGAAAATAAGTTATAGCAAATTGAAAATGCTGCTGTCCAATCTCTAGTATTTGAACATGTAATTTATCCTAACATTTAACCAGACATGGAAGGACATCCGGTTTGGTTAGATCAGCTTCACCCATAGCATTAGAATATATAAAACAGTTGTCGGAATCTGCACGCTAGAACAGCAGGGAGGGAACTGAACTTGCTTCTTGCTGACTGGCTTTAATTCCTGACATCCCATATGGTAGCTGGAGCTCACCAGGAGTGATCCCTGAGCTCAGAGCCAAGAGTAAGCCCTGAGCACACAAGGTGTGCAACTTCCCCAGCAAATAAATCAATTAAATTAAATAGAGCTGTCTTTTCTTGGGCAAATTAGACAAACCTTTTCAATGATGAGAGGCTGTAATTAAATTGTGGAAGGAATGCCCACATACATATTATGATAAAACACACACCATATTTATTATCAGCATGCACAGATTTAAAAAATTTCAATTCCTTCATTTCAAAGTAACTTTCTTATCATGAACTATGTCTCTTCAAATGATACTTTAAAGGTAACAAAATAAAGACTTTCTTATCCCATTGAACATCTTATTTCATACACAAACGTGTTCAGACCTTTGCAAACTTTCGCATTTGCACAGAATTCCTTAATTTAAAAGTGGAGATACATTGCTTATTTCCGTATGCTAGTACCTGAAAACTGAGGTAATAGCATCTTTATGACAGTTTTCAATGTTACTATCAGAATTTAACATTTCTTTAGAATAAGATATTTCAGGTTTTAACAATATATTTTAAATATTTTCTTCCAAACTCATAATAATAGCTGACTACAAAAAGAAGCCAATTTTTATAGCAAGAGGAATAGTGTTAGTTATAATGTTTATTTCACCATTGAAAGTTGTAGAGCAAGTTTTAGTAAGGTGGAGTAAGTGTCTGACTTGACGGCTAAACTGGTTTAGTGGCAAGAGTTGGTTGACGCACAGACAATGGGTGTGACGATCATGCCCATGAACAATCTCTACTAGCCAGTTCTGTGCGGCCCAGGTCTGAGGTTATCAACGTCCAGGAGAGCCCCAAGGACCCACAGACAATTCGGACTTAGAGGAATGCCTGGTGCCATCTCCTAGAGTGGGGTCCTCACACCCTCCAGACCAGAGTCCATCTAAACTTGGGAGGAAGAGAAGACACTAAATTGCAGAAAGTTTTATTATTCCATTACAAAAAGGCATAAACTACAAAATAACTGTGAAATATAAGATAAACTCATTACATTTTACAGGCTCATTAAAGCTTGTAAAATCTCAATCTGGTCTTTAAAACTCATCACAGAGCAGTGGACAGGACAGTTGACGCAGACCTGCCAAGTCCAATTGTGCCCCCAACCTACGTTCTTTTACTGAATTTATTTTCCAAAATTATTTTCTGACTGTGACCTATTTCCAACCAGACATGCCCTTTCCTGACAATTCTGGAAACTACTTTCGTCTTTTCTCTCTTTTTAGTTACAGAGCCCAGCTGACTGTCAATAAACTCTAAGAAACTGAATCTATAGCTAGTCCTAATTTTGATCCCAACTTGTTGACGGAAAGTAGATCAAAGGATACTCTAAGGTCTGATGGGTACTGCCTGTTGATTGGTACACAGGGCTTCCTGGCAGGCTGTCTCCCAAGAAAGACAGGAAGCGGCTTCCCTTGCCACACTGTCTCCACGAAGCCGAACCACGGACCCTGCTATCTTGGGTCTTTTCCTCGTCACATCTCCTTGTAGGCTGTACCTAGTCAAAGATGGAGTCTAATGGACGCTGCCTGGGATGCAGACAGAAAACAGGATTTTTTGTGTGTGTGTGTGTGTGTGTGTGTGTGTGTGTGTTGTTTCTCTAAGCAGAATCAGACAAAGATCTTGCCATCTTGGGATAGTCAGGAAGGCTGAATTTGCAAACTGTCACACCTCCTTTTGCTTGTTTATCACCTTGCCTTGAGAGCACTCCCTCCGGGGTTGGTTCCCATCTGCCTGTCTCTTTCTAATCTCTGCCTCCCTTATTCTAATCAGGCGGAATGCCTTTGTAGTGTAAAACTATGTACTCTTAACTCTAGTTTGTGTTGATGTTTAATGTGTTGGGTATATTAGTTGGGGTCCTTGTGTAAACTGTCTGGTGTCCAAAAGAGAGTGCTGTCCATCTGGCTGATGATGATTATTAAAGATTAATGAATACATGTCTCATCTGCAAGATCTCATCGCTGCAGCCCCAACCAACAGAGATCTCTAATCAACATCTCAGTAACACAAACTTGTACAATAATATTCACTTTCTCCCTTCTTTAATCCCTTAAATCCCTTAAACAAAAATGCTAAGAAGATACTATTGGTACTGACACCTGAGTTTGTGTTTTGTCCACAAGTCTAAGCTCACACCCTATCAAATAAGTGCTGTTTTATTTTACATTCCCATATTGTTCTCAATCAATAGTTCTATAGTAATTAAATTTATGGAGCTAAATATGCTCCTTAATAATTAGTAGTATTTCACATAGATTAAGAACTCATGTAACATAAATTTGAAGTGCAGTTATAAATATCCTTCTGTAGTGGCGTTTGAAGCCATGATTGATATATTGCACATTATGCCCTAATCAATACTCAATTCAAGTTAAGCCTTTTATCATTACAATGGTTGTAATGCAATCACAATATCCTACCTTAATTATTTATGGTCTAGCCTTTTCAGAACTAAAGTATTTTTACATCAACTGCAAAAGTCACATTACTTCCAGTTATCTGGGTTGCATTTTCTTTGTTATATTTTCTATTTCTTCATACAATGGTACTTTCATGACACATTTATGAACTAGTTATCTTTCATAGATGTTAGAGAAGGAGAAAAAATAGCAAGATTTTGGCATTTACTCACATCTCTCCTATTCCTGACACATTACATCTTGTTGATCTGACTTTATTTGATCACAGCTCTCTTCAAGCTGAATAATGTCTTTTGCAGTACTTGATATGTGGAACTACTGGCAAGAGACACCATTCTGCTGTAACTTTCGTTTGTTTTTGCAGACTTGAGACTTCATATTAGTAGTCTTCAGGAGTCTATTTCAATTTTTTCTCTTTTCTTCAGAACTTGAGTTCTGGTTTATTTTCCTTCTGACTTCATATCTTACTGTCACTCATCATTTTCCTTTTATCTACCATATTCCTGGTATCATTTTAAGTTTTGCTTATTATCTTTTATTTCCATAGTTATTGTTGTTTTTATGTGTTTGGATAATTGGTTGGTTGATTTGGGGGCTGGATTTGTATTCCTCCTGTTTAGTGATGACTGAGATTTTGAGTAATGGTTTCACAAAATTTAGAAATGTCAATTGTCACTTGTCTTCCCATTGTTCATAGATGTGCTTCAGTGGGCACCAGTAATGTCTCCATTCATTGGGAATGAGGTCCATATTTGCTACTGTTTTTGGCATTGAATATAACACAGGTCGCTTGCCAGGCTGTGACATGGCTCTGGGTTCATCCCAGGGGGCCCAGTCCTTTTCTATGTCAGACCATCTACCATCCAGGGCCCACAGGGCAGTGCTCTGGGTGTAGACAAGCCTGTCTCCTTTCTGCCACCTGCTGATGCCGCCCGGCACCGCAGCCACACCTGCAGTACCTTGAGGGCAGGTTTAGAAATGTAGTAGTCATTAGTTTTTCAATTGTATTTGTCACCATATCATTACTTGAAATTCCTGCTACCTTTGTTATATTAATTCACAGTGTCTAGAAGATCAAAAATAGTATGGTAATTGTATAACAATATTTTTATATTTGGTTTGCCTTAGATAATTATTATTAACCTGGTCTTGAATCACTATTTCCTCTGCAGTGTCCAATTTGCTTTTTTGTACACTTTTGTTTCCTTTTAAATGTCACCCATACATTATTTCTCAGTTTCATTTGATATTTTAGAGCAATATTTTAACTCCTAAATTTCATAACATTTTTGCTCATTCATATCATGAATGAGCATGACTGAGTGAGAATATACTTTCCTATTTTATTTTTGTGTATATAATTCAACCCAAATAAAATTTTCATACTACAGGCTTTGATTTTCTTCTAATGACATCTGCTACCTAAAGTATAGGGCAGTGACCTTAAAACTGTTCCCATTTGGGGCTGGAGCGATAGCCCAGTGGGTAGGGCATTTGCCCTGCATTTGGCCAGCCCATGCTGGCCTGAGTTCAATCCCCGGCATCCCATATGGTCCCCCGAGCACCACCAGGAGTAATTCCTGATTGCAGAGCCAGGAGAAACCCCTGAGCATAGCCGGGTGTGACCCCCAAAAAAAAAAAAGCGAAAAAAAAATGTTCCCATTGATGTATATCTGCCACCGTCACCCAATAACAGAAAAGAACATTTTTGTGCTTTTCATCTACCAAATCTCCTACCCTGTTAGATACAACTTCTAGTGTTCTTCCACCCAACCCCTGGCAGCAGCCATTCTACTGTGTCTGCCTTTTATCAAAGTGGATTCATGTTGTATTTACCCTTTTGTATCTGGCTTTAGCATAGATCTCTGTCTTTACCAATGCAACTGCTGATAGCTATGTAAGTTGTTGACCATTTTGATTAATACTGCTGGGGCTGTAGAAGCTTTGGTATATAAGTGCCTTTACATTCTTTGCTATTAATTATTTTTTGTCAAAGTGGAATCGGAGGCTCAGGGAGGGGGTGTGTAGTTCAAAAGGGATGAAATCCAGGCCTTGCATGTGTGTGATCCCTGGTATCACATGGCTCTAGATTGTAGCTCAGGAAAGAAGTGGGGGCAGCAGCTAACAGCAGTGAGGGTCCACATGCCTACGAGCATGTCACCCAGCTTCATTCCTGGTACCACATGACCAGTCCTCCCCCAGCCTTCCTGGGTGCATCCCTGGAGGTCGCAGAACAGCACCTGGAGTGGCCCAGACCCTGGCCCTGAGGAACCGGCCCTGGAGGTCCCAGAACAGCCCCTGTGGCCCAGTGTTCCCTCCCCCGAGGAAGAAGCATCAGATCCTTGGGACCTTGCATTGAACCTACAGCCTGGTTGGCTAGTTATCAACAGGGGGCCCCAGCCTCCTGAGCACTGCTTAGGGGGCTGCATCCAAGTGTATAATTATCAGACTTTCTGAGACCCTTCAGGGGCTCCCAAACTGTTTTTCACCCTAGTGGTACCATGTTACATTATCGCTGGCATTGCTGAGGAGTTCCGTTTTCATGGGGTTTCCATTTTCAATACTATATTCATGTAGCATTTCTTTTGTTGGTTATGGGACTGGGGATAACTCCCAGCTCCTCTCTGCCAACTGGGTCTTGGTTGTTGGATCCTGGGGCCCATTGATTTGTGGGCTTAAGCAGGACACGTGCTCTCAACCCTGTCCTACTCCAATGGGCCTTCTCTGTCGGGTCACCAACACCCATTGGTGTTCTAACGGGTGTCACAAGCTTGTTGCAACTCTACCTCACTTTTCAGTTAAGGTAGTTGGGCATCTTTGATACTTATTTGCCTTTTGAATTTCCTCTTTAGAGAAATGTCTGTCCTTTACATACTATGCACTGGGTTACTTCTTTATTGCATTGTAGTTCTTTTCATATTCTGACTTTGCACTGGCTCATCTCATTGTTGGATTGTAGTTCTTTTATTTTGGCTTTCTATTTTTCTGGCTTTCTATGAGACACAGATACACGGGGCAGAGATGCTACCAGCTTCCCCTGTGCTCAACTGATCACGAGGCATCAGGGAGGGAAGACGATTTCTAGCCCTGTCTTGCCATTCCAATAGAACCACGCAAGAAGCCAGAGGAACCCCCACACCAAGAGGACTGCCATTTTCAACATCTGGACTCCACAGAGTGTCAGAGCTCCACCCAAGAGATAAGCCTATATCTCCCCATTGCATGGGGCCACAAAGGGCTGTGCGGTTCATCAGTAAATGCACAAATGGAGAGCCTACTAACAATAGAATACCACCCACACAGCAGAGCCTGGCAAGCTACCTGTGTCATATTTGATGTGCCAAAAACCAGTAACAATGGTAGACCTCATTCCCATGGCCTGAAAGAATGGTTTGAGGCTCTTCGTGTTCCTGGTGTGAGCAGATGCCCTTCGACTACACTGGCATGCAACAGGAAGTATGGAGATGTTACTGGTGCCCGCCCAAACAAATAGATGAACAACAGGAAGACAAGTGACAAGTGATATTCACTGCTCAAGAGTCATTACCAAAACCAAATCACTAGTTTCAGGATGACCGTTTACTTTAATGGCTTTGTTCAGGGGATATGGATGTCACTTAAGTCAGCTTTATGCCAATTTTTAAAAAATATTTTATTATACCACCGTGAGATATACAAGTAAAAATATGTTCATGTTTGGTTTTCAGTCATACAGTCTTCTACCACCCATCCTAACAATTACAAAAATATTCATGTTTTTTCATAGTTGAAACTATTTTCAGTCATACAGTGTTCCAGCACCATTCCCTCCACCAGTGCACATTGCCCACCACCAGTGTGCCCAATTTCTCCTCCCTCCCGTCCTCCAGCCAGCCTCTGTGGCAGGCACTTTTTTTAATCTTCTCTCTCTCTCTCTCTCTCTCTCTTTCTCCCCCCCCCCTCTTCGTTTTCTTACACATTACCTTGCAATATATACATTTAGAGGTTATCATGTGTGTCTCTTTGCCTATATTCAATGCTCAGTTCTAGGCTGGTATTATCATTTCCAACAATTATTAGCACATTGTTCCCTTTTAACATCAGTTTACATCAGTTTATGTATTTACATTAGTTTTACATCAGTTTATGTTGCCTTAAGAAAGCTCATGATACAGTGGTGTATGGCATGAAAAGCATATGTGATGGTGAGTCCAAAAACTAACCCACTCATGAAAATATACATGTATTGAATGTTCTCTTGCTATCAACTTTCTTTGCTGTCTTTACCAGAATTTCTCCAGTGACTAGGGTGGGGTGTATCTGGACTAATAATTCATTTCTGTATTTTTTGACTTTTCTAACTCCTGATCTATGTTTCTGGTTCCCACCATCTTGGGTCTCATTCTGCTTTTGTTTCATTTGTTTCTTTTGTCCTGCAGAGAAGTCTAGGTTAAAGTAAGATGTTCTGAACACCTGCTCCCTATCTTGGCTGTGTGGCTATTGTATATGAATTAGCCATTATCAGTCACTGGCTCTTTAGAATACAGGTAATTCATCTTCTATCCATCTCTATCCATTACAGCTACAAAGAATAGGGAATTTTTCGTTCTATTGACTTTTTTCTTTGATTTTATGCAAAAACACTCTTTGGTATCTTTGCAAATTTGCCTAGAAACAGTTATTAAGCAAATTCACTGCATTAGTTAATACAAATAAGATATTCTTTACAATTTAGACATTTTAACTGGGAAATTATAGAACTTGTGGGAGATAGAAAATTTAAAAAAAAAACTTTAAGCAGAGATTAATGAGCTGGAATACACAAATAAAATCCAGAAGATTAGTGAAACAAAGAACTGGTTCTTTGAAAAATAATAAAAAGATCAATAAACCACTAGCAGAGGGAGATGACCCTAAAAAAAAACAAATCAGAAAAATAAAAGGGCATATAAAAAAAACTAAGGAAATTCAAAAGACTCATCAGAGATTAATTTGAGAATATTTATGACACAAAGCAAAAGGATCTAGAAGTGGATAAATTCAAGTTTCCCTTAACCTCCCAAGACTGAATCAAGAAGATATGGCATATCAGTGGATCTGCAACTATAAGGAAAATTGAAATGGTAATCAAAAGTTGCACCAAAATGAAAGAATAGAGGCCACCCTAGGCCCAGATGCACTCTATAGTTAATTCCTTCTAACCTTTAAAGAGGACCTCGTTCCAATTCTTATCAAGCTTTTCCAGGAAACTGTGGAAACAGAAATATACCTAAATAGTTTTTATGAAGCAAACATTACACTGCTACCAATAGCACCACACAAAAAAGAGAATTAAAGGAGATCCTGGTGAACACAGGTGCAAAGATCCCCAACAAAGTAA
>JAJIBD010003319.1:0-65214 GCA_021461705.1 Cryptotis parvus | reverse complement strand
TTTATGATCATTTTGTTTGCAAAGCTGTGGGGTGTGATATTATGGGAAGATTTGTTGGGGGAAGTAAAAACCAATGATTAGAATTTTTTTAATTTGTTATTAGGCCATACCTGGCTGATCCTCAGAGCTTACTCCTGGCTCTGCACTCAGGAATCACTCTTGGCGAGCTTGGGGGACCCTATGGGGATGCTGGGGATAGAACCCAGGTTAGCCAGGGCAAGGCAAGCACTGTGTCCGCTAAAGTATGTTGCAGGCCCTGGGAAGAGGCCATTACTACAGATGCATTCTTGTAAAGCTATTTATGCAATCCCAGAGTACCTAGTTGTAGCACTGGCTTGATTGGATGCTGTCTGTCTACCCATCTGTCTGTCTACCCATCTATATGTCTGCTCATCTGTCTATCTAGCCATCTGTCTGTCTATCCTCTGTCTACCCATCTGTATGTCTACCTTCTGCATATCTATTATTTGTCAGCATTTCTATCCATTCTCTCTCTAATTACCTGTCAATTTGTCTGTCATCTGTGGCCCAGCACTAGCTGTCTGTCCATCTGTTGTGGGTGACTTAGGTGAAGTGGGGAGAATCATGCTGGTTCCTCAAGAGGGGAATCCACTTCAGTATTCCTCTTGATTGTCAGAGAGTGCTGGGCACCCCGACAAAATCCGGTGCAGGGTCAGGGATCCCCTTCTGCCCAGGGATCAGTGGCTGGTGGACAGAGAAAGACACAAGAATTCAAACGGCTTTACTCATATTTGTTCTGGTATAGAATCCAGTAATAGGAAACCCCGACTTTAGGTTCCTAGCGGCCCTGGCCACTTGTGGGTTTAGAATCCTAGGCCAAGAGGGCCGCTACCACATGGCCCAACAGGGAAGAGAACGGAGAGGAGAGCAGAGGGAGAAGGTGAAAAGTCAAAAAGACAAGAGATTAAAAGGCAAAAGGCCCGAAAAGAAAGCAGGCTACAACTTTCATAACTTTTTCAGCCCAACTGGCCCACAACAATGGAAAGCATTTAGCCTCAGGTAACTTCTCCCAGGACCTCATTGAGTAGTCACATTGAAATGTTAATACCTGCCCAGCCAAGGCTGCAGGTGTGTGGTAGATGGGTGAGTGGCATCTGAGATGAACTGCATCTCAGAATACAAAGGCATGCCTCTGTACCATGGATATTCTACAGTCAGGTATATATTTCTCAAAGCCTTCACAAGATTCTCATCTTTACTTCATAGTTGTTTTGTATGTTAGCCTTTAGACTTATTAGAGAGCCAAACTTGCTTGCTTGGAAGCAAACATCATTTTTCCCTGCTCTAATTTCTCAGAGATCTATTGTGGTCAGGTAAATATACTGGTAAGATCTATCTAGTCCCACGATGATTGTGGTAGCAAGAGAGATAATATTTATACCAGCTAACATAGAATACAGAGACTTACAGACATGGAGCAGAGCTGCTACTTGCTCTCCTGTGCCCAGTTGCTCACGAGGCACCTGGGAGGGATGGCAGGTTCTAGCCCTGGCCCGCCACCCCAGCAGAGACTCATAACAAGCCAGACGACTCCCCCACTTCATGAGGGCCACCATTTTTCACATCCGGACTTCCCTCTTGTCAGAACTCCACCCAGCAGATGAGCCTATCACAGCCCGGCCACACTGTTCACCAATACATGCTATATTTATAGGTGACTACAAGAGTATGCCACCTGCTCAGCAAGGCTGGCAAGCTGCCTGTGTCGTATTTGATATGCCAAATACCAGTAACAATTATATTAGTTAATTCTGATGACCTAATATAATGGTTTGAGGCTCTTTATGTTCCTGGAGCAAGCAGATGCCCTTGGCTCTACTAGCATGAGACAGGCCATATTTAGATATTACTGGTGCCTGCTGGAGAAAATCAATGATGAACGGGAAGGGAATGATAGTGATAATAGCAGAAATAGTGATTTTTGAGTAGGTGGCTTTATAAAAAAAATCTGTACACTTTTTAGAATAAAAATAGTTTTGAAATGCAGTGGTTAACACTACTCAAATGCAAACAATACAAAATAATACAAAAATAATGCTTAATACTTTTTTCTGGATAGGTAGCTTTAAAAAAAATTATATGATATTGCATAGGAATGAACACAATATTAATTATAGGATTTACCTCTGGAGAAGAAGAGCTTGTATATAATTGAACCAAAAGTAGTCTCAACTATAACATTAATGTTAAATTAAATGACACGTGAACTATAGCAATATTTTAGCATTTAGCAAAACTTAGTAGTAAAAACACAATAATCACTCTTATTCCATAATAATTTGTATAGACACATTTCTCCCTAAAAAATACACTAATACAGGGGCCTGAGCAATAGCACATTGAGTAGGGTATCTTCTTTGCACTTAGCCAACACAAGTTCAATCTCTGGCACCCCCTTTGGTCCTTTGAAGCCTGCCAGGTGTAATCTCAGAGCAAGGAGTGAGCCCTGAGCACTGCTGGTGTGGTCCATAAGCAAAAAAAAAAAAAAAAAAAAAAGAATTCCTCTAATACAGAAACTGTGATTACTTCCTCAACATTTTTTATACCTAAGGTATTAGACCAAAAGGGGACGTTGGAAGCCACTTTCCTAAACAGGATCAGTGACACTTATTACTGTGAAGAGTCCTGGTTATATGCAATGGGACCTAGAGCCTTAATTATCTCTTAGCACTTTAATGAACAGAAATGAACATTAGTGTGCAACTTTAGTCACCTCACAGAAAAGTAAAAACCAACTAAGAAATGTCAGCCATAAAAGTGGAAATCCTTCATAGCTAAGACAAAAGAAAGAAATCCAGTTGTTTCTAGTGGAGGTTAGATAAGAGCTTAAATACAGTCTCAGGACAATGTATAGTAAGGAAAGCTGTATCTTGCCTCACTACTTTTCTCTCTAGAGGTTTCTTCAGCTCAGAGACATCTGCCTCACCAGGAACAACACAAATCCTTCAACTGGCACAGTGATCTGTGCATGCCTCTGGGGGAGCAAAGGCCTGGCGCTGTCAGACCTCAGGTTAGGCCATCACTAACCACTGGTAGAGTACCAGGAATGATGGGAAGGAACTCAGTTTTGCCAACAGAGGGCGACAAACATCCAAGAAAATTCCCATGACTTGACGGCAACATTGATGCTCTCAGAGAATTTTAGATCAACAGAGAATCAATGAACTTTTTAGAACACCTGATAGAAACACAAGGAGCGATTTATTGAAATAGAAGTAAAGGAGTTCAATCTTGCAGTAACAGTCTCAGTAGGAATATGACGAAGCAGAGAATCAAATCATGGTGCTCAAAGATACGGTTAACAGCTCTGGGAAAAGCAAAGAGGCAATATAAAAAGGGGAGAAAAAATAAAGAGAGTAAAGGGATATTAGTGGCAACACTAGAAGGATAGAATCAACCTAAGAATCGTAGGAGTTCCAGAAAAGAAGAAAGAGGGGAAGAACATTTAGGTGAGAATTTCCTCAATCTGTAGAGAGAGGCATATGGGAGCATGGATCCTAAAGATCCTAAGGGCGTCAATCAAAGTGAAGCCAAACAGAACAACACCAAGTCACCCTGCAATCATAATGGCAAAGATCAACACAGGTAACTCTCCTTAAAGCAGCAAGAGAGAAGCAAAACCTCATACACAAAACATACAAAATAAACATGAGATTCAACTCAGATTTCTCTAATGAATCTCTACAAACAAGAAGAGTGTGGACTTGTATATAAACCATCAAGTGAAAAGAACTTCCAGTGAAGAATCTTCTACCCAAGGAGACTTCTTTAACTTCATAAAAAGTTCAAGAAGGAATGATAAAACATCTGCTAATATATTTCAAAGAAGACATTGACAGTAACACAATAATAGTCGAAGACTTCAACCCTGCTTTAACAACTCTTAATAGATTGACAAGACTGAAACTCACCAAGGAAATACTGGCCATGAAGGAAGAAATTGAAGAAAAGAGGTCTGTTTGATATAAACAGGGTCAAACACCTTTTTTTTACATCCCCAAAAAAGCTGAATACACAATTTTCTCCAGTGCACATGGAACATTCTCCAAGATAGACAACACGCTGAGCCACAAAGCATATCTCAATGAAATAAAAAAGATAGAAATTGTGTCAACTATTTTCTCAGACCTGATGCACTGAAAATGGAAGTGAACCATACACAGAAACAGGGAAACAAACCAAACACCTGGAAACTGAACATCTCACTGCTGAACAACCAGTGGGACAAAAGAGGAAATCCGAAGATTCCTAGAAACATAGGGTTAAGGTTAGGATTTGGGGACTGCTGAACAACCAGTGGGTCAATGAAGAAATCAAATAAGAAATTCAAAGATTCCTAGACACATATGATAATGAAGACACAAACTATCAGAACTTGTGGGACACTGCAAACGCAGTGTTAAGGGGAAAGTTCATAGCTCTGCAAGCATTCATCAGGAGAAAAGAAAGGGCCCACATAAATAACCTGTCTTCACAGCTCAAAATATTAGAAAAAGTCCAACAAAAGGAGCCCAACCCAGGTAGAAAGAAGAAAATAATAAAACTTAGAGAGGAAATCAATGAGCTGGAAACCAAATAAAACAATCCAAAACATTAATGAAACCAAGAGCTGGTTCTTTGAAAAACTAAACAAGATTGAAAAACCACTTGTAAGAGATGTAAGGAAACGGAATGAGAGAACCCAAATAAATAGAATCAGAAGTGAAAAGGGGAACATGATAACAAAACCACAGAAATAAAAATAAATCATCAGAGATTATTTTGAGAGCCTGTATGCCACAAAACTTGAAAATCTGGAAGATCTTAAATTCCTGAAGATGTTAAATTCCTGAAGTCCTATAACCTCCCACAACTGAAACAAGAAGACCTGCAATACCTGGATAAGCCTATCACCATCGAGGAAATTGAAAAAGTAATTAAAAGTCTGCCCAAACACAAAAAGCATGGGTCCAGATGGATTCACAAGAAATTCTTCCAAACCTGTAAGGAGAACCTACTGCTAATGCTTTGCAGGCACTTGCAGGAAATAGAAGAAACAGAAATACTCCCAAATCGCTTCTATGAGGCACATATCACGCTGAGACCCAAAGCAGGCAGGGACAACACAGAAAAAGAAAACTACGGACCAATCTCCCTGATGATACAGATACTAAGATCTTCAAAATACTAGCAAACAGAATCCAAAGACTCATCAAAAGGATTATACATCATGATCAAGCAGGATTCATCCCAGGAATACAAAGATAGTTCAACATTTGCAAGTCAATCAACATAATACATCATATCAATAAGAGGAAAAATAAAAAAAAACATATGATCATATCTATAGATGCAGAGAAAGCATTTGACAAGATCCAACACCCATTCTTGATAAAAACCCTCCATAAAATGGGAATTGAAGGAACCTTCCTAAGTATAGTCAAAACCATCTACCAAAAGCCCACAGTAAGTATCATGCTCCGTGGAGAAAAACTGAAAGCCTTCCCCCTATATTGGGGACAAGACAAGGTTGCCCACTCTCACCACTTCTATTCAATAAAGAACTGGAAGTACTTGCCATAGTAATCAGAGAAGAAAAGGACATTAAGGGTGTTGCAGGACACCTAAATGCCTAGGCCTTCTGCGTGAGCCCTGGATTGCCTCCCTGAAGGTCACTTCATAGATAAGGGGGGTAGTCTGAATGTCGCAGTCTTATCTGACCATGTATTCTGTACTGGCTGGTATAAATATTCTCTCATGCTACCACAATCATCCTGGGACTAGCTAGATCTTACCAGCATATTTGCCCGGCCATGGTGGATCTCTAAGTAATTAGTACAGAAAGAAATGCTGTTTGCCTCCAAGCAAGCAAGCATGGCTCCCTGATAACTCAAAGGCAACTAAAATAAAAAACTACCATGAAGTAGATGAGACTCTTGTGAAGGCTTGGAGAAATATTTAAGTGGCATTAGTATTAGTCTTTGGTACAGAGACATGCTATCTCAGAAACACCCTTCTCTACCCTATAAAGGCAATTCCAGGCAGATCTTGGCTCAAGACATTAGGTATCCTGCAACATAAGGGCAGCCAGGTAGGCAAGGAAGAAGTCAGGCTATCACTATTTGCAGATGAGATGATATTATACCTAGAGAACCCTACACTCTACCAAAAATCTCCTAGAAACAATAGATACCTATCGTAGAGTGTCAGGGAACAAAATCAATACCCAGAAATCAGTGGCTTTCCTATATACAAATAACAAAAAGAGAAGAAACAGATATTAAGAAAATGATCTCATTCACAATTGTGACACAGATAATCAAATACCTAGGAATCAGCTTAACGAAGAATATAAAGGACATGTACAAAGAAAATTATAAAAACTTGCTTCAGGAAACAAAAAAAGGGCATGAGGATATTGAAACACATGCCTTGCTCATGGATCAGGAGAATTAACCTTGTCTCTTGGTAATACTCTTGGTAATACTCCCTAGAGCTTTATATATAGATTTAATGAAGTCCTTATAAGGATACCCATGACATTATTCAAAGAAATTGACCAAACATGCCTGAAATTTGTATCGAATAATGTGGGACGCCCCGACCACCCGCAGTGAAGAACGACAACAGGATTCTTCTCAGAACACGCTTTACTGGAGCTCTTTTAGTTTCATGTTTGCGATGGCGAAAGGACCCAGACCCGTTGTGCAAGCTGCTTTTATACAGTGCTATTCGGCATGTCCGTTTCCCATTGGCTGGCGCCGAATGGTGTGATTCGACGCGGTGCACTTCCCATTGGCTGGCGCAAATGGTGTGATTCGACGTGTCCACTTCCCATTGGTTGGCACAGGTCGTATGAGCTCGTATGAGCTGACAAAACATGCCGTGATTGGACAAAGCCCAATCACACCATGCCAGGGACTCTGCGCATGCGCTGGGGCACAGGACCCTGAGCATGCGCCCGGAAGGGCAAAGTGGCAGTGGGCGGAGTCAGTGGCGCCCAACATCTCCCCTTTTTGTTTTATAAAAAGACACCTAGGCATCTACCCAATCAAGGCCAATACTTCTTCAGCACCAGCCGATCAAGGGTGGTTGCCTGGAGAAAGAGACAACAGCGTTACACCTTTCCTTGTGCAATGGCACTAAGCCTAAAGAGTGCAAAGGCTGTAAGGTGCTATTAAACATGTTTTACAGGGTGCAATGGCAACAAGACCTCCTGGTGCCAAGACCATGTTCAAAGATCTCTTTGAGGCTAGCAAGCCAAACCTGGGGAGATGTGACTTGCTCCAAGGCTGCCATGCCTGTATGATTACAGCTTTATCCTGGGCATGACATACTCTAAGTTTGCATGACAACCAGAGGCAAAGGAACACACCAGCACAGCAGATTGCACCAAAAATTCCCACCCCCACCCATTCTTTAAAGAAATTAAAGGTGGAAAACAACCACTCAGTAAAATCCCCAAGGGTAATGGGTTCAACTTGGGTGGCGTTAAGAGCAACAATGCCCATCAATTGCAGATATAACAAGTCCCTCCATCTCCTGCACCAACTGCCCCGAAAGATAGTTCACAGTCATTTTGCTTTTTTTGTTTGACTTTTCATATTGGCACTGGCATCGGTCATGTCCTGGTTATCGCCCAAAGTCATTCCTTTTCCCGAAGCTCTGCTGCAGATTCATCAGCAACGTCAGAATAATCAGCTCTCTTGTCATCTTGACGGATGAAGCGCGGCCAGTCTTTCCGGTACCCAAATTGAATCTTCCTTGTCCTGTGGAAAAACACAAACAGCTCCCCTGGATCTTGAAATTACAGGATCTGGTCCATACCATTGGTTATCCAAAACATTTTTCCATTTTACTTTTATATTAGTAGAACAAACATTATTAGTATGTCGATCAGCAGCTGAGTGGCCTTCATCATTCAAAATTAGAAAAATTAAAGTAAATAAGGCAAGAGACAGTCTTCTGCCTTTGGGTGGATAGCCTTCCACAAGAGCTATGGTAAAGCTCGAAGAAACACCATAACTCCTGTTTGCCCCAGCCAAATCTTTAAGTTGCTTATATTCCACTGGCTGATGGAACCGATTATGTGTGGTAGCATCCTCAAATACAGGAAAGGCCGAAGCCAATTTTCTCCAAGTTTTATGAGGAATGAGGCTTGCACCCTCAGCTGAAGGCGTTGAGACCCTTTTTGCATAATTGTTGTTTTGCGGGTTATATGGCGGGGGTCTGGTAAGCTCCGGATCATACCTTTCCTCTCATATACCACCGCAGTTTCTCTAACTCTGCCTCTTCCTCTGAATTAAACATATCTTTCCTTTCTTCCTCAGATTCTGAGATCGACAAGTTTAAAAAATTCATCCAGAACTGAATACAGGGAAAAAAAGGTAACTAAGTCTCCAGGACAGTATCCAGTTCTGTGATTCAACGTGTCCACTTCCCATTGGCTGGCACAGGTTGTATGAGCTCGTATGAGCTGATGAAACATGCCGTGACTGGACAAAGCCCAATCACACCACGCCAGGGACTCTGTGCATGCGCAGGGGGCACAGGACCTCGCATGCGCCAGAAGGCAAAGTGGCAGTGGGCGGAGTCAGTGGCGCCCAACAGAATAATAAACTCCCACGAATAGCTAAAGCAATCCTGAAAGAAGATGGAAGGCGCCACTCTTCCCAAC
Source organism: Cryptotis parvus (assembly GCA_021461705.1). Taxonomy (NCBI): domain Eukaryota; kingdom Metazoa; phylum Chordata; class Mammalia; order Eulipotyphla; family Soricidae; genus Cryptotis; species Cryptotis parvus. The sequence goes on along the minus strand of JAJIBD010003319.1, from coordinate 56,537 downwards.
TTGAAACTCTACTACAAAGCAGTAGTAACTAAAAACAGTATGGTATTGGAATAAAAGCAGACCTGTGGACCTACGGAATAGAGTTGAGTATGGTGAAACCCATTCTCAAATACATGATCATTTAATCTTTGGTAAAGGAGCAAAAATTACAACCTGGAGTAAGGAAAGCCTCTTCAACAAGTGATGCTGGGAAAAACAGGCAATGACATGTAAAAAATGAGTTTGGACCTCTGTCTAACACCATGTACAAAAATCAGATAAAAATGGATTAAAGATCTCTATATCAGACCTGAATCCATAAAGTATGTCTAAGAAAAGATAGGTTAAAGTCTCCACTATATTGAAGCTAAAGGCATCTTCAAAGATGAAACACCACTCACAGAGCAACTAGAAGCAAAGATAAAAATATGGGACTACATGAAATTAAAAAGTTACTTCACCTCAAAAGAAACAATGACCAAGATACAAAGACAGTCCACAGAAATGGAAAGAATATTCACACAATACCATCCGAAAACAGGTTAATATCCAGAATATATCAGGCACTGGTAGAACTTTACAAGATGAAAACAGCCAAACCCATCAAAAATGGGGAGAAGAAAGGAAAGAAATTCAAATGGCCAGAAGACATATGAAAAATTTTTCATCATTAATCATCAGAGAGATGCAAATAAAACAGCAATGAGATTATCATCTCGCACCATAGAGACTGGCACATATCCAAAAGAGCAAGAACAACAAGTGTAGGCATGGATGCAAGGAAAAGGGGACTCTCATCCATTGTTGGTGTGAATGTCTCCTGGTATAGCCTTTTTATATTTGATGTTGGGTCAAACCATTCGATGCTCAGGGTTACTCCTGGCTCTAAATCAGGTTACTCCTGGCGGTGCTCAGGGGACCATATGGGATGTCGGGAATCGAACAAAGGTTGGCATAGGCTGGCCATGTGCAAGGCCAACACCCTACCCGCTGGGCTATCACTCCAGCCACCTTGTACAGACTTTTTAGAAAACAATATGGACATTCCTCCAAAGACTAGAAATTGAGCTCCCATTTGACCCAGCCATATCACTCCTGGGAATATATCCTGGGAAGCCAAAAACACATAGCAGAAACACCATCCACACTTTTATTTCCATAGCAGCATACTATTCACAATAACCAGAATCTGGAAACAGAGAGGCCTTGAACTGATGACAGGATAAAGAAACTTTGGTACATCTACACAACGGAATACTATGCAGCTGTTAGGAAAAATGAAGTTATAAAATTTTCGTGTAAATGGATGGACATGAGAGGATCATGTTGAGTGAAATAGCCAAAATGAAAAAGATAGATATAAGAATGAGGTCAGAGTCCCCTCCAACAAACACATCACATCAGGATCCCTTGGTGTCAGGCAGCTATAATCCCATAAATATGGTACCACATTTAGGCTTCACCCTAATAGCATCTTCTCATCACTATTAGCGGCCTCTAAATGTCGAGGGGTCACTTGTCCTACATGATTATTCTACTGAGAATTATCTGGATACTGATTCTATTTGGGGCCCTCCTGCACCTCAAGTGGTGATAGGGCGCCCAGTGAGGGGAGTTGGGCTGCTCACAGACACTGAGAACTCTGGAGACTCCTCCCAGGGGAACAGCAGGGCGGGAGGGGGGGCACCTGATTCCTCCTGATCCCTGTGAGCTCCATGAAGGGCCCCCCCTTTAGGGGCTGAACTCCTTCCTCTCCCTCACTGGGCTTCCAGTAACTCCAACCACAAACCCCAAAACAGCAGACACAACACTTCTTAGAATCAACATTATTTATTGGGGGTGGAGATCTGGGATTAGGGTGGGTGTCAGCCTGTTATCTGTGCCTTCCAGCACCCCTGGGTTTGGTGCTGTGGAACCATCTTCTCCTTGGCCCACCAGGGAGTGGTGTTTGTTTTAGGCATAGGTTTCTTGTGAGTGGGTGGGGGTCTGGGGCTGGGGGGAGCCTTGATGTAGAGGAGGCTTCCCAGGGGAGGAGGGACTTTTGTCCCTGGGAGGATTCGCTATCGCCATCTCATGACCTGCTCCTGCCATAGATGCAGGGAAAGCAGCACCTCAGGGTTTTCCCGAGGGGGCCTTAGAGGGGGCTGTCCCTTTCTGGCGTGGCTGCAGGGTCTCCGGATCTTACGGAAGAATTTTGCGATGCCTTGGCGGAGGCGTGAACCGTTAACAGTTGGGCGTTTCTCCCTGATGACGCTCACCTCCGTACAGTGGGGGACAGAGAGATGGGGGGGGCAGTGTTGTTCTCCATGTCCGAGCAACAGACAGAGCGGTGCCATTAGCCCGGCTGTGGTTATCAGGTGAAGGGGCAAGGGCAAGGGACCCTCTTGTTCCCTGCCTACCCCCTGGTGTCTCGCCTGTTCCTGGAGATGCTGCTGGTTTAAAATTGCATAATTCTGGGCCCTACCTGGCTTCCTGGGAGATGGACAAACCTCAGAGGGAGGGAGGGCTCGAATCCAGTTGGGATCGCAGCGGCGGACCCTAGTGTACAAGTTTCTCCTCCACACTATTAGGGTAATTAGCTTGGGACGACAAAAAACAATGTGGGCGCCCCACAAGAGTAGGTCAAACAGGAAAAGGCTGAAAGTTTTCCCAGAACAGCGTGGTGGGTGAGAGCAACCAAGTGCGAAAGGCAAAAACAGGCCCCCTAAAGGGGTGACAAGGCGCACTGGGACAGTGGAGCCAGCTGAGGGGGAAGTCAGGGGCAGAACAGGCCCTGGACTTCCGGGAGGCACTGCACAGGCCGCCGGGCCCAGAGGATGTGATATACGGGCCACCAGGAACGAGGTAGTCAGGGAATAACTTCGAGGAGAAGTCTGGTGGGCAGCTGCGGGGCACCCCTGAGGGTTTCTGGTGTTCCTCTTCCTGCAGGACGGGCTGATGCACAGCAAGTGCCCAAAGAGGGGATCGTTCTTGTATTGCTCCAAGGGGCTGCAGGAGACAGGAAATAGTTATAGAGAAGAGCAGAGCAGCGAGATAGGGCCAGGCTACCTGCGGGGTGGGACGCTGAAATGGTCCCTACAGTCCTGTCTAACGCCCACGACTTCCCAGTCGGTGCCACCCCCTCAGCCGGAGGCTGCTGTCCCATCTCTGTTCTGTGGCTCCCTGCATGATCACGCCAGCCGCCCTCCTTAGACTGGGTTGTAGAGAGGAGCAGAGACAGTCACCTGTGTTCATTAATGTGCCTCATCTTCTTCTCCCATTCAGCTCCCAAAAGCTTTATTTTGTGTAACTCTGCCACAGCCTCCTTGGAGTGAAACTGCTTCAAACCTAGGGATCCGGGAGAGTGGCACCTGTTAATAATGTACTCAGAAGGCTCTGGCACAGGGCTCCATGTTGGACACCTTGGGAATGCTCCTCTCTGAGAGAGTCAAACACTCTAGTAGGAGTGAGTAAAGGACCACAGATGCATGGGGCCTCTGCTTCCTCCAAAGTCCTTTCAGAGCCACCTTCTCTGGGGAAGTTGTGGTCGAACTCTACATACTCTCTGCCGACTCCATGAACTTTAACAGACTCAGAGCCATGAGTCCTGTATTCTGACCTAGTGGAGACCACCCGTTGCCTCTTCCCCTTTTTGTATTATCAGTGGACAGAGCAGGGCAGAGCTGACAGTGTCTCAGCTTGTGACCACTTCCCCCTAGAACCCCATCTGAGTGTCTTACTTTCAGGGTCAGTGGAAGCAGTGGCCACTCTCAGAGACCAGGAAAGGAGAGGAAGGTTCCCCTTGGGGAGGTCGCAGATAGAAAAGGTGGAAACTCACCCCTCAGAGTTGCTCCCCTTCTCCCTTCTGGCCTTGGCCTGCCATTGAGAAGACAAAGAAATCAATGAGTTTTTCAGACCCAGCTCTTCTCTCCCCCTCTCAGACACTCAGGCACTCAAGATCCAAATCCAAAAGAATTCCTGCTCTGAACAGAGAGGTGAGTTTGACTCTGAGATGTGATGAAATGTTTTGTGTTTTCTGTTTTCCTCTGTGAACCACACAAGGATTTTGATGTTGACAACAGGAGAAAGCCTGGCAGGGGGTATTTTTAGAAAGGACCCAAATTCTGGGTTGGTTTTCCTTTTGTGTAGGTGGAGTGGGGCTACAGCAGCGATGCTCAGGACTTACTGCTGTTTCTGTGTTCAAGAATCACTCCTGGCAGTGCTCATAGGGCAATATGGGATGCGGGTGATTGAGTCTGAGTTGGCCAAGTTCAAGACAAGTGTCCTTCCCGCTATATTCTCTGTCTGGCCACAACCTGAGTTCTGATCCAAGGCCTCCATCCTTCCTCTGCTCTCTAACAAACTGAAATGAGGAAAGAATTGATGTCACCCTCCAAACCATGGTGATCGCTCTGTGAGATTTCTGTTCTCCAGAATATTATTGTCTCCATTAAGGGAAGCAGCTTCTGAGTCATAGTAGGAGTTGGGGTTTCCTATTTGGGAAACTGTCTCTGTATCCAAATAACCTGTGGAGGTCACGAGAGCCCTGTCTTGCTCTCGGCCCTGCCCCACAGAGTCTGTGCTCCTAGGAGTATTAGGTCCTTGTGTCAGATGAGCCAAGAACAGTGTTTCTCTGAACCAAGCAAACTCACCCTTGATGTGCAAAGAAAACTAGGCATAACCACCACCCCCAAACTCACGCAGGCACTGGCTCTGGCTCCTACCTTTTGTTTGATTTTCTTCTTGTGGCAGGTCCAAGAATATCTTAACATCAGGTAAACCACGCAAAGGAATATCAGTCCCAGCACACCCAAAAAAATGGGGGTGGGATCACTGCTTAGGAGGTTTGAACCTAAGCTCCAGTAAATGTCAACTTGTGTTCTCAGAAAAAGATCAGAGTATATATACCAAGGACCAACATCATGGCCATAAGCTGCCAGAGGCAACTGACCGGGTGAGCAATGGCTCTGCCTTATATAGCGTTGCCTGCATCACAAAGGATGGGAGAATCCCAAAGGGTTCCACAGGGCTGGGTGCATGCTACCCTCCCCCACCCTGACCCCAACTGATTCTCCACTCTCAGGGGTTCTTCTCTAAGTACCTCTGCTCTAGCTGCCATCTTGTTGACCAACTCCCCATCTTCCTGTTGTGGGTGATATCCCATGAAGGCTACTGCTTGTTATATACAGATCCCAGTTCTTTCCTGGGCCTTCTTGACTTTTGAAGCCTTTACTTGGTTCTCACCAACTCATTCCTTATCACAAACACCACTGTCATTTGTGGAAATTAGACAATCAGGGATATACATGTCTTCACATCATCCTTTCCTAGAAAATACTTTCTGGTGAACATGAACCCAGGTGTTGACTGAAAGTTCTCTCCACGAGACTGGAGAGCAGTCCATTTGAAAAGGGGCTTGTGGAACAGGTTTTGAGTGCCACTGGGTGTGGCCCAAAAACAAGTCAAAAGTTCTTCATTGCTTCCGTGTGGGAGTAAGAAAGAGTCCGTTTTATGTTTTGTTTTCAGTCCATGTTTAACCACTTGTGCTGAATTAGTTAAAATGATCAAGTCATTTTTCAGTTTCACAAATTTAATGTAGAAAGAAAACTAAGTCTCACACTGCCTTGAAGGATACCTGTTGCTTCTCCTTTTCAAAAGTTAGCACATATTTCGGAAGGCAGGTTCTAATCCTTGCCTGCCATCCCAGCAGAGCTTTGCAATATCACAGAGGAATCCCCACACCATGAGGGCCGCCATCTTCAACATCTGGTCTCCACAGCTCATCAGAGCTCCACCCCGCAGAATAGCTGATCTTTCCCTGTCTCATGCGGCCGCTTTCTGGCCACATGGTTCGTCAGTAAATGCACGATATTAGAGGCTACTACAAGAGTATCCCACCTGCAGGGCAGAGCCTGACAAGCTGCCCATGTCGCATTTGATATGACAAATACCGGTAACAAATATCGACCTCATTACCATGATCTGAAGGAATGGTTTGAAGCTCATGTTCCTTGAATGAACAGACGTCCTTAGGCTACACTAGTATGTGACAGGACATATGGAGATTTTATTGGTGCCCCCTCATGCAAACTGATGCACAACGGGAAGACAAGTTACAAGTGATTATGATGCCAATATCAAAGGTCAGGCAAATAATGGATCCAGAGATCTTGCCAAGGTGAAATCTACCACTCTGTGGGAGTCAGAGGTTAGGTAAGATATAAAAGGAAACTGCTAATAATTGTCAAAAGTGATAATACCAGCCTAGAACTGAGCATTGAATATAAGCAAAAAGATACACATGATAACCCCTAAATGTATGAATTCACAATGTCACAAGTAAGAGAAAGACAGAGATAAAGAGAAAGAGAGAAAAGAGAAAGAGAGAAAAGAGAGAAAATAGAAAAAACAAAACTACCATAGAGGCAGGTTAGGGGAGGGAGGAGGGAATCAGGGACATTGGTGATGGGAAATGAGCACTGGTGGAGCGATGGTTGCTGGAACACTGTATGACAGAAAGCCAAACATGAACATTTTATAATTGTACATCTCACGGTGGTATTATAAAATATTTTTAAATAATAAAAATAAAAAGGAATGAAGACATTTTTGGACAACCAGCTAGAGGACATATTTAGAAACCAAATCAGCTCTGCCAAGGTCACAGAATGACCTCCTATAAAGAGTAAAGATTAAATGGCACATCAGCCAAACTCTTCACAGATACACAGCCACAGATTCCTTCATATTAATAACTTAGTTAAATGTCAATAAACTTTTCTCCCTATAAAATTTCAGAGTGGCTGGATATATAAGAAACCAAAATACAACTTCTGGTTTTTGTGTTTGTTTTGAGGCCTCACTCAGCAATGCTCAGGGGTTACTCCTGGCTCTTCACTCAGGAATTACTCCTAGTAGTGACTTGCTTTTCTCTGCAGTGTGTTACATAAAACAAGAGCACATACTATGGCATCGAAAATATGATACCATGTATTGTATTCCATCATGGTTTCTCTCTTCCCTTTTAATTTCTCTTAAAGTTAACACCTACTAAGGTATTTATATCTTAATAACTATATCAATATCTGTTTATACTTTTCCTGGGATTTTCTACACAATACATGCATATCATTAGAATTGTTTTTCCTTTCCAAGTTGAGGTTTTCTTTTTCGTTTCTAAGCTTTTTGCATTGCCTAAAATTTATGGAATGATTCAGAGTGAAAAGATGATGGGTTAGATTCTTATATTGTTCCTAATGCTGTCCGTAGACAATTAATATTTTATTATTATGTATACAACACACTGTATATTTTATACATGCCCATTTCAGATTAAGAAGTACCCCCACCTTCTAGAATATTATCACGAATGAAGTACTGTGTTTTTGTGGAGGTTAGGGTGGGATGTGTGGTTCCCAAGCACAGGCGTTGGAGAACAATTCCCTGCAGTACTTGGTCAACATATGCGATACGGATGTTTTAGCACTCGGGTATAGGATTTGATGCTACTTGGACACTTATGTGCGTGGGACAGTCAGGGGCCCAATAGCACTGTGTGTGGTGAGTCTCTGGGGCTATAAATATCAGTGCTCAGGGCATTCATTAACTGGGGTTTGACGCATATTTTGTCCAGTTTCTGTTCTATCTCCCTGGCCTAATAGTTTTTTCACTAAATTCACTTGTAGTTGCAGGACACCTAAAAAAGACTAAGAGCCTCTGCATCTGTCCTGGATTGCCTCCTGCAGGTCATTTCGTAGATAGGGGGTAGTCTAAATGTGGCAGTTTATCTTACCATGTATTCTATACTGGCTGGTATAAATTTCTCTCATGCTACCACAATCATCATGGGACTAGCTAGATCTTACCAGCATATCTGCCTGGCCACATTGGATCTCTAAATAATTAGACCAGAGAAAAATGCTGTTTGCCTCCAAGCAAGCAAGCATGGCTCCCTGATATCTCAAAGGCAACTAAAATGCAAAACTACCATGAAGTAGAGGAGACTCCTGTGAAGGCTTGGAGAAATATTTAACTGGCATTAGTATAGTCTTTGGTACAGAGACATGCCATCTCAGGAACCCCCTTCTCTACCCTATAAAGGTATATTCAGGAAATTCTTGGCTCAAGACATTAGGTGAGGTTCTGGGAGAAATTATCTGAGGGCATTTGATCCTTCCTGCCAGGGGAAGTTACATTTAGCTTATAGCTCCTCCCAGCTCTGCTAGGAGGCTTTGAATTAGCTCTGGGTCATTGTAAATAGCAGGAAGGTTTCCTGAAGTTGCTACATTTCTTTAGAGCTATTTTTCTTTTTTCATCTCTAGATAGCCCAGCCCAAAATCAGCTGTGCTGCGGAGTTTGGTCTGATTTCTACCTATAAAATCAGATGCAAAAATAAATAAGCGCTTTCTTTTTTCCCCTTTTTGCCATTTCGGCTTCCCTTGGTGTTTTGCTTCTCTGTCCTCTCCATTCTCTGTTGGGTCTCAGCAAGTGGTGGCAGCCATCTTGGCCTACACCTGGATGGGGCCTAGCTGGGAACCCAGAGTCTGGAGGTTTTCCCCTGCGATTGGATTGTATATTGGATCCTGTGATAGTAAAACACTTTTAAACCTGCATCAGATTCCTGAGTCTTCATCCATTCTCTGCCGGCTTCGGAGGTAGAAGGGAACTCGTTTCTGGCAATGTTGGGGACCCTGGTGGCATCCCCCTCATCTTGCGTCTCTGGGTGGGCACCCCTGCATCTGGAGGTCCCACCGAGATGTTGATGAACTTTTCCTGAAGCCTTTTCCTGAACCCGAGAGCAGCATTTAAACCGTGAGTTTAAATGTGGGTTATCTCTCAGAGGTTTTTTCTTTGTTCTGGCTTCACCTGTTTCTTCAGGTGCTAGTACAAGTGGTCACTTTTGTAACTCCTGTGTTTTCTTTCAAAAAGTCATGAAATTAAGTCCAGCAAACTCATTTTTAAAGTGTGACGATAACCTAGAGGAAGAAAAGAAACCTCCAGAGGAGGCAGACTCTCAAACTGAAAATCTTCCCGAATTTAATACCTCCGAAGGCGGAGATGCTCCTCTGATGGTGACTGAATCCCAAGTTGAGGGATTCCCTAAAATTCTTACAAACTCTGATGAGGATTTAGGGGAGGAACAGATTAATTCCCCCAGCCTGTCCAGGCCTCAAAAGGCTTGTAGTTCCTCCTGTTCTCAGTTTCATAATCAAAAAGCAAAGCTCTGGGAGCTTCACAACATTCCTCATAACTAGTCTTTATTTTGGTCTTTTCTGATGCTAACTCTTGAGATTTTTGTGATAAAACTGAACCTCTCCCAATGGGAGCCGAGGGCAAGTTCTGGAAAGCAAACTGTTAAAGTAGAGGCTTTCCTGGACCTTTGGTTTAAGAAAATAAAAGGTCAGATTTCTTGGTGGCATCTTTATTTAATTGAGCTGCAAAAGAGCTTTAGGCTCAATCTACAGTTGCCTCCCACCTTCATGTGCACCATAGCTTTCCATAGAGACAAACCGACTAAATTGTCCAGTTTTTATTTGTCTGTGCTCCGTCCCACGTGACTGGAGGTTTGCAGACAATTAAGTTATGTGATTGGATATTTATGGCAAATGGATAATTTTGGCAAATGATTTATGGCAAATGTTATGGCTAAAGACAGTGTTAAATGTGCTCAAAAAACTTTAAAAATTTGGTTATTAAAACAACAAAAGACTGGTGTCTTTAACATTATCCACCTTAAATTTGTCTCAAGGAGATCAGCTGGAAAACACTGATGCAGACTCAAAATCAGTCAATTTACCTATCTAAGTAAAGATTAATTATAAATGGGTAGCAGGTCTAAAAACACCTAATTTCTTTCAATATAAAGTCTCACTTTTAAATTGCAAACTGTTCAAACCTCCCAAATTGGTTCATTTTTTTAATAATGATAATCTTGCTTTGCAGCCTGTTGATCATGGTCCATCTTTAATAACAATAATTTTGCTTTGCAGCCTGTTGATTGTTGATGCTTTAAGTGGAGACAACCCCTTTCTTTCTTTAAAAAAAACTGCCTTGGAGTGTGTTTAAGGGTCAAAGCACCTGAATAACCCAAGAGAAGGTATTTTGTAAGAATTTTCTAAGGTTTTTATGTATAGGAATGACTAATGAAGATTTTTAAGGTTTTGAAAAACAAAAGACTGCCATGTATGATGTTCAGTGTCAAGATTTTAGTAATAAGTTTTCTAATGTTTTGTTTACAGGTAAAAATAAAAATAATTTTTAAAAAATTAAAAAATAAAAAGGGGGAAAAAGTGTATACTCCAAGTATAGTGATCAATATCAAAATCTGCTCAAAACTAATAAAAAAATTTAATGCGCTTGTTCAGAGATTTAGAGGAAAAGATCTTGGCTGCTGCAGATTCCTTCTATGATACATAAGGTTTTGGACTCTAATCATAGTGCTCATTACAAAACTGTTTGCTAAATCAATGAAGAAAGGTTTTTCTAATGATTCTGTTCACAGGATAAGATATTGGAATACAGTAAACTTGTGCTACAGTGCTCAATACTCTGAGACTCCTAAAACAGTGCTCCTAAAAAATTTAATAATTTGCAAAAAAATTTTTCCTAATGTTTCCTTTCACAAGGTGTTGAAGTTTCTTCATGTTCTTAAATTCCTGCCAAAGCCTTAAAATCTCTATTTGTGACTAATATCGAAAAGTGTTTTTGTCTCACCTAAAATTAAGCTACAGGTACAGTTACCGGTGCCAGTGTTCCCTTGCTGAAGATGCCTTGCAAGATGCCTGTACCACGGTCCCAGACACCAGTTCCAGCGCTTGAGACTCTTGTTCCAGTGTTCCTGAAACCTGTTCCAGTATTCCTGACAATTCAACGAGTTCCTGATCGGTGCTCTCCAGAGACTCATACTCATCTGATCACTGCTATTGCTGTTCCAGAAGTAGCCCCACAGACATTGTTCCAGACACCTGACTTTACATAAAATATGGCAAATTGACTCTCACAAATTAAAACAGTGCAAACTATAGTCCGTTATAATAAGACAGCTAGAAACACTTTGTCATGAACTTTGCTTTGGGTCCAAAAACAAGTTAGGATCCTAAAGTAACATGTATGATTACTTTGTAATTGGAATTGTTTTTTATCTTAATTTTTTATATGTTACTAAATATTTTATACTTTTCAATTTATTGTAGTAAAATAATCAGGGGAGTTGTTGCAGGACACCTAAAAGTCTAAGAGCCTCTGCATCTGACCTGGATTGCCTCCTGCAGGTCACTTCGTAGATAGGGGGGTAGTCTAAATATGGCAGTTTATCTGACCATGTATTCTATACTGGCTGGTATAAATTTCTCTCATGCTACCACAATCATCGTGGGACTAGCTAGATCTTACCAGCATATCTGCCTGGCCACGTTGGATCTCTAAGTAATTAGACCAGAGAGAAATGCTGTTTGCCTCCAAGCAAGCAAGCTTGGCTCCCTGATAACTCAAAGGCAAGTAAAATACAAAACTACTGTGAAATAGATGAGACTCTTGTGAAGGCTTGGAGAAATATTTAACTAGCTTTAGTATAGTCTTTGGTACAGAGACATGCCATCTGAGAAACCCCCTTCTCTACCCTATAAAGGCATTTCCAGGCAGATCTTGGCTCAAGACATTAGGTGAGGTGCTGGGAGAAATTACCTGAGGGCATTTGACCCTTCCTGCCAGGGGAAGTTGCATTTAGCTTATAGCTCCTCCCAGCTCTGCTAGGAGGCTTTGAATTAGCTCTGGGTCCTTTGTAAACAGCCAGATAGTCTCCTGAAGTTGCTACATTTCTATAGAGCTATTTTCCTGTTTTCATCTCTAGATAGCCCAGCACAGAATGGGCTGGGCTGGGGAGTTTGGGCGGATTTCTAACTACAAAATAAGGTGCAAGAAGACAGAAGCCCCTTCTTTTTTTCTCCCTTTTTGCCATTTCGGCTTCCATTGAGGTTTTGCTTCTCCATTCTCTCCATTCTCTGCTGAGCCTCAACACGTGGTGGTAGCCATCTTGGCCTACACGTGGCTGGGGCCTAGCTGGGAACCCAAGTTCAGAGGTTTTCCCCACTCCTGGATTGTATATAGGAACCTGTGATAGTAAAGCCCTTTTAAAACTGATTCGGATTCCTGAGTCTTCATCCATTCGTCGCTGGCTTCAGAGGTGGAAGGGAACTTGCCTCCCTGCACTGTCGGGGACCCAGGCAGCTTCCCTACAGCTGGAGACCAAGGAAAGCCAGGACAGGACAATAGGGACTGCTGGAGTATAGTTTGGAGGCCCAGCAACAGGTAAGGAACACAGGGACCTGCCACATGCATGTGGCTTTGGCCAGAGGCTGGGAGAGCAAACACAGGACAGAGAGAGCAGCACAGGAACAGGACCAGGCCAGCGCTCATGGGAGGTGAGTAGACTGCGTGAGGCAGAACACAGGAATTCGTTCATGGGTGACAGAGAACTAAAATAAAGACTAGGATGTGGGAGGTATTTTTAAAACAGACCTGATAGGATACAGTGAACAAATATAATAAACATGCAGGGGGCTAGGAAAAACTCAAAGCGCTGAGAGCAAACAGCCCGCAGGGGGCCCAGTTTGATTCCCTGCACCACCATATCGCTCCCAGAGCACAGCAAGGTCCAAGCCCAGGCAGCTGGGAGTGGCTCCCAGCACCAGTGTATAGTCAATATCCAAAAGATCTACCAAAGAGTCACGATCACTATCTATCTTCCCGTTAATCATCTATTTGCTAGAGCGGGCACCAGTAATATCTCAATATGTCCGGTCTCATGCTAGTAGAACCCAAAGGCATCTGCCCGCTCCAGGAACATAAAGAGCCTCAAACAATTATATTAGGTCACAGGAATGACCTAATATAAATGTTACTGGTATTTGGCATTTCAAATACTACACGAGCAGCTTGCCAGGCTTGCCGTGCGGGTGGCATACTGTTGTAGTCACCTCTAAATAAAGCATTTATTGATAAACCGTGCTAGCTGGGCTGTGATAGTCTGGTCTGCTGGGTGTCTGCTGGAGACTCTGAGCAGAGACTGCCATGCACGACTCCGACTTTGTTCCAGAATCTTCTATGATGCACCTTTCCCTGGGACGATGGCATATTCGCACCATCATCCAGGGATGAGCTCCGTGGGCCACAGCGGCACCCCGGCTCCTCCTCACCATCCCTCGGCGCCTCCTCACCATCCCCTAGCCCCCGCGGGTCCCACGGCGGCAGCACATGCATCCATGGGGATGCCCATGACCTTCTACCAAAGAGTACTCAGGATTAATTTCAAGTTTCCAACTTTGATATGGGACTGCTTTCTAAGATAACCCAAAAAGTATTAGTTGAATTTTTTTTCTTTTAAATATACTGCTATGGGGCTGGCATGATAGGACAGCAGGTAGAAAGTTTGCCTTGCATGAGTCGACTGTGGCAGGTCTGATCCCTGGCATCCCATATCGTCCCCATGAGCACCACCAAGAGTAACTCTGAGTGCAGAGCAAGAGTAATCAGAGCCGTTGTAGGTTGTGACCCAAAAGACAAAAACAAAATGAAATGAAACACACACACACACACACACACAAAAACACATACATATTTTGTTTTGTTCATACACATACTCTGCATGTTCATACAGCCGACTCCATAGGACTGCTAGAAGGATATGAGATTTGAGTCTTCAGAGAAAGATCTATGCTAGGATACACAAACACAGGTTTGTGTATCTCTCCCCGGTTCATCAGTAAATGAACTAGATGAGAGCCTACTACTGAGAGTATACCACCCTGCGGCAGAGCCTGGCAGCTACCCGTGTCGTATTTGATATGCCAGAAAACATTAACAATTATAGATTTCATTCCCATGACCTAAAGGAATGGTCTGAGTCTCTTCATATCCTGCTGCGAGCAGATGCCCTTGGGCTAAAATAGCACTTGACAGGACATCCGGAGATGTTACTGGTGCCCCATAGAGCAAATTGATGAACAACAGGAAGACAAGTGATACAAGTGATACATATTATGATACCAATGTTCAAAGTCAGGCGAAACATGGATCAGGAGGTCTTGTCAAAGGTGGAAATTACCACAAAATGTGGGAGTCAAAGGTTAGGTAAGACAGAGAATGGAACAGTGAGCTATAATTGTCGAAAGTGCTAAGACCAAGCTAGAACTGAGCATTAAATACAGGCAAAAAGATACACATGATGACCTTTAAATGTATGTATTGTAATCCACAATCTATAAGGGAAGGAAGAGAGAGAGAGAGAGAAGAGAAAGAGATAAGGACCCTGCTAAAGAGGCAGGTCAGGGGAAGGGGAAAGAATTTGGAACATTGGTGGTGGGAAATGGGCACTGGTAGAGGGATGGGTGCTTGAACACTGTATGACTGAAACCCAAATATTAACATCTTTGTAATTGTATATCTCATGGTGGTACAATAAAATATTTAAAAAATATATACACAGAGTCATACATTGAACCACCTTTGGTACCATGTTAGCTCATCCATCAGCCTTGATCCAGAGACTTATATTAAATCTCAAAAGAGAAGATCAATTTTCTGTAAAAATTTTTCTCAGACACCCACTGGGGGTGGGTCAGCCCAGTGCCACCAAACAAAGCTCCTGGCAGCCACTTGTTCCCAACTGTAAGTTCTCGCCATCCCTTTGGACTGACTCAATTGTCTTGGGACCTTGCCTCATACAGAAATTAACCTTCTGAAAAATTCAGATATATAGGTCTTTATTACTTATACTTCTTGGCTTTCTTGGAATAGGGATGGGCTACCTCCTACAACTTCCTTGTCATTTTGGAAGATCCAGTAGTCACATCCACACCCCAAAGCCATGACCCAGTTAAAATTTTGACTCCAGATATATCATCCAGTTAAAAATTCTGTTCTTCCTGGTGCATGGAGCCACAGGACATCTCCAAACTCTACAACAGTGACATTCCAATAGTAGCACACAAGATTGGATGGGATATAACATAAAAGGCAACCAATATTAACTAAACAAATGAACACAGAAGGCTTAACCATAACAATGTATTAGTAATCTCTTATATAAGGACTTAATGTCTTCATGGGGAAATACAACAATTTACACCAATTTTCTTCTAAGGAAATTTTTTTATTATTCCATTAGCAATTTATTGATAACAAGCATTATTAAATAAATTATTGTGGGCAATAATTATAAGCCTGCCCTCTTATGGGGGCAGGCTTGAGGGATGGTTGGAAAATTGTAGAAATGGTGGAGGGAAGGTGACAATGGTGGTGGTGTTAGTGTTGGAATATTGAATAGCTATAAATCAGTCCATATTGAATAGCAAACCATTAGTACAAGACTCTTTACCTAATGATGGAAATATTCTTTGAAGACAGGATGAGTCTTTGAGTTCATCCGATAAATGAATCAGAATAGACTTGATGTATCATAAATAAAATAACAGGTTTTGGATTATTGGAGAACTGGTCTTGAACCGGGTTCTACTACTGAAAAAATCTGTGGTATTATAGCGGGTAGAGCATTTCCCTGGCAGGCAGATGACCTGTGCTTCATCCCCCAGCATCTCATATGATTCCTGAACACCGCCATAAGCCCAGAAGTAATTCCTGAGCACAGAGGCAATAGGAACTTCTCAGCATTGCTGTAACCAAAACACCAAACAGAACAAAAAAATCTGTGAAGTGTAGCCACATCATTTATTTTATATGGGGAAAATATAGGTGCCAAGGCTCAAATCTAGAATCTCAGATATGTGAAGCACAAGCTCTACCATTGGCCACAGCTCTAGTCAAAAGCAAGTATTTTTACTTAATTTGTTTCAAAATTAATCTCATTGTCTGTAAATGAAACTAGTAGTTTCTACTTCAAAGTATCAAAAGAGGCTGGAGAGACAGCAGAGCAGATATAGGCTTTCCTTGCATACATTCAACCTAGGTTTAATTCCTGGCATCCCATATGAGCCCTGAACCACCTGGAGTGAGCCCTGAGCACAAGTTAGGAGTAAAACCTGAGTACCATCAGATCACTGTCTTCACTGTCTCACTGTCTTCCCGCTTCATCATCGATTTGCTCGAGCGGGCCCCAGTAACATCTCCATATGTCCTGTCTCATACTAGTAGAGCCCAAGGGCATCTGCTTGCTCCAGGAACATAAAGAGCCTCAATCCATTCCGGAATGAGGTCTATAATTGTTACAGGTATTTGGCATATATATGAAATACAACACGGGTAGCTTGCCAGGCTCTGCCGTGCAGGTAGCATAGTCTTGTAGGCATCTCTATGTTCAGCATATATTGATGAACCGCTGGCAGCGCAAGCCGGGCGCTGATAGGCTGGTCTGCTGGGTGGAGGTCTGACGAGAGAGAAGTCCGATGTGGAAAATGGAGGCCCTCATGGAGTGGGGGGGTCGTCTGGCTTGTTGCGAGGCTCTGCTGGGGTGGTGGGCCAGGGCTAGAACCCACCATTCCTCCCGGGCGCCTCGTGAGCGGCTGGTCATAGGGAGAGCCAATAGCAGCTCTGCCCCATGTCTGCGAGTCTCTGGACCGGCATACCTGAGCCGGATTTAAGAAAGACTGCTGCAGGGTGGAACTCGATGAGCCGGGCGCTGGTAGGCTGGTCTGCTGGGTGGATGTCTGACGAGAGAGAAGTCGGGATGTGGAAAATGGAGGACCTCATGGATACCATCAGATATGGTTCAAAATAAAACAAAAATTAATACAAAGTTAAGTCAGAATAAACAACTATAAAATTTTTTTTTCTGGAAGGCAAAATCTCAATCTATATTGATTACTATTAATTGTTTACTAAATATTTGTCTTTCGATTTCAAAGATACTAGGATACAATAATCTATAGGTCTAACAACTGCATAATTCAGAGTAGCTTTTGATACTCAAATTTAGGGTTATTCTTTTGGCATAATTAACATCAGTCATGTATAAACGCATTTTGTCCCTTTAGGATTTCTCAAGTTTTACGGTGAAACCTGGTCTTTCTCTGGTTATTATTTTTAATCAATGCATATTTTATCTACTGTTTCAGAGGAATGTTTTAATTATTATTTTTATATTTGTGGGGGTCAGATTTTGATTTTCAAGAAACTTGGAGATACATTTACAACATATATGGTAAATAGATAGTATCTAAAGATTTCTGCCATAAAGTACATAAAGATTTCTGCCAACCAAATAGATAATGCTACTCTATCAACAAATGGGGATTTGTAACAGCTTCAGAGAAGCCTAAATTGCCCTAATATCAAAATAGTCATGAAAATAACTAAAAGATAAAACTACAGACAAATATCATTGATGTATATCAATAAAAATCTTCTCTACAAAATCTTAATGAACAGAATTGAGCAAAATGTCGTAAAGAACACATACCATGATCAAGTGGAATTCACCCCAGAATTTCAATATATACAAATAAAGTTTTACATAATGTAATAAACACTATATGATACATCATATCAATGAAAGAAGAAATAAAAATCATATAATCTTATAAATTGATTTAGAGAAAATGTTGGCAACATTCAGCATCCATTCATGCTGGATTGATGTTTAATATATTGCATACCTGAAACTCTTTTGTCAACAATTTGGCTAATTATTGTTAACATTTAAAAAAATCTCAACAAACTAGGGATAGCAGGAACATTCTCCAAGATAGTAAGGGGAATGTAAAACCAACCTACAGTTGATACAAGTGTCAGTGACTAAAACCTGAAAAGTTTCCCTCTGAGACAGGATGTGCTCTTTCTCCACTATTTTTCAATATAGTCTTAGAAGTCCTCACCACAGCAATTGGGCAAGAAAAAGAAATCAGAGGAACCCATATAAAAATAAAAGCTAAATTATTATCCCTATTTGCATACAAAGTAATTATATACGTAGAAGATTCTTCAAGTTTCCACTAAAAAAAACTTTTTAGAAAAAGTAAACCAGTACTGCAAAGTAGAAGCACACAAAAGTAATAAACAAAATTAGTCACCATTCTATAATCAAAAAAATCTAGAATATAAATAAGTAGAAATGGTTTCTATATTTGAAAGTGTTCAAAATTATCAGATATATTGGAATGGACAAGATTCCAGGTATTTTATATACTATTTCAAAAGTCACTTAATTCACATAAAGAAATCTTAATATTTTCAGAAGACTTTGTGAATTAAACACTGTCATTTCAGTTATCAGTGACTAGGAGGTTTTTTAATGGATGTGAGGGCATTCTGATACAATGTAAGACATAGGTAATTAATAACCTTTCTTAGATCCTAATACTGCTGGACTACATCCTCCACACTCCCTGAAACTGCTCCTGATGGATTATATAGTGTATGGGACAATTACCGAGCATCAATTTCCCACTGGATTCCTGAAGGTGCTCATACCAAGGTTATCAGGGAAATAAATAACCAGAAAAACTTCCCTTAAAGCAAGGGATTGGAATACTGGGATTATTGCTGATAAAATGATGAGAAATCCGCCCTATGTGCAGCCTTGCTGCAGGCAGAATGCAGAAGTGTGTGCTGCAAAGGAGGCTGCCTGTCTGTACATGCGACTGTTACCATGCTCACTGCTTACAGAGGGAGAGTCTCTGAGTGCTCAGGCAGGTTATTACATTCATTTCCAATGATGCAGAGCACTGAAGAAGAGACAATTTAGGTCATAGGTAATGGTGACCAAGGCAGATACTAACAAGAAGGTAAGTTTTATAAATCAGGTTCTAAATAGTCCAGATATGGCACCCATCCGCAACAGTAAACATGATAAATCATCGCCTTGGTGTCGTTAGGTATCTGAATGAAAATAAAACTTGCTTTCTACTTTCGAACTATCAGGACCAACTAGGGAAAAAAATACCATAGTACTTGATAAGAAACGTATAATGAAATCTTCACACTTGCACTGTTTGGGGAGGATAATAGATATCTGAAATCTCTTCCAATTGAAGCGTCTTAGGGAAATCTCTGGGAATTACTACTTGGGGCTATAGGAAATAGGTAATAGTGGAGAAGACAAAATGGGGAGGATCCACCCCCGCACAGATGGGTATTTCTGGGAAAATATTTTCTTTTTGTTTTCTTTTTTTCCAATTAATATTTTATTATACCACCGTGAGATCTTATTTTTATGTTTCTACTACTGAGTTCTGTATTACTCGTTCTCCATTGAAACCTTCACCACTGAGTTTCTATCAGGGGAATAAATTTTTCTTCAATATATTTTACAAGGTTTTTCTCATGTTCTGGTTCACATGTTCCAATTATTTAGCTGTTTCTCCTATAAGCTTTTATACTCCCTTGTAATATTCTACAAAAATTAAATTCTTGACTTTTTATTAAATTTTAAAAATGGTTATAGAATTTTATATTGGAACTTTCTTAGTAAATACACTTTCCTACTGAGATTTCATCTGATGTAAAGCTTTACTTTTTAGCCTTACGCTTTCCTTATTACCTTCCTTCTTTCCTTTCTATCTTCCTTCCTTCATACCTTCCTTCCTATCTTCCTTCCTTCCATCCTTCTTTCTATCTAAGAAATCTAAGATCTTCTACATTAGATTCACTATTGCCATTTCAACATTGAAGACAAAATATATCAAAAAATCTATAGGTAATGTAGGGATACAAAATGCTAAAGTAATGGTGTGGGTAAATAATAAATTTTTGTAGGCGAATTTTTGTCACTGATCATTTGCCCTACATTCTTTGATATACATCCCCTAACTGCAAAGTAATTCAGGCACCTACTAACTCTATTGACTAGTCACCCATAACACACATTTTCAACCTACGATAGTCCTTATGGTAAAGCAACGCAGAATTTCTTCAATTCTTCTATTGAAGTCACTAATACAGATGAGTCAAGCAATAACGATGAACTATATAACTTCTCTGAAAAAGAATTTTGAAAGGAACAGTTGAAGATTCACAAGGAACTCAAAGAAACAATGGAATACAAAATCAATAAAATACAAGAGGACATGAGAGCAGAATTGAGTAAATTTCAGACCAAAGTACAAGCAGAAATGACAGATATCAAAAAGAGGTAAGTGGATCTGAAAAACATAGGGAAAGCCTCCAAAGTAGAGTAATAGCTACTGAAGAAAGAATTAGTGATCTCAAAGACGAGGTTCAGAGATTCTGTAGACAACACCAGAAGATGGAGAAAAGACTCACAATCAACTAACAGACTACCAGAGAAAATCGGGATGAAGCCAAAAGGAACAACATACGCATCATTGGGGTCCCAGAAGGGCAAGAAGAAAACCCTGATGAAGAAGAAACTGTCAAAACCATCATCCCTGAGAAGTTTCCTGAACTGAAGAAAGCATGCTCCCAGATCCAGGAGGCCCGTAGGATACCAGCTAAAAAGAAACCCCAAAAAAGAATACTCCAAGACACATCCTTATTAAAATGACAAAATCGATAGACAGAGATAGAATACTGAAAGCAGTAAGATCAAAGAAGGAAATCACATACATAGGAGCATTCCTGGAGATTTACAGCAGACTTCTCAGATGAAACACTCCAAAGCCCAAAAACAATGGTGGGATATTGTGAAAAGACTCAATGAACTGCAGGCTTCACCAAGAATTCTTTACCGAGCTAGACTTGCTTTCAGATGTGAAGGAAAGATACACAACTTCACGGATAAACAACAACTCAGGAAATTCATAGACTCAAAACCAACTTTAAAAAAGAAGGATTGAAGGGTCTATTGTTAAAATAAGACAACCCAAAACCACAACAAGTTTAAACAGAAAGACGGCACAAAATCCAATGACAATAATCTCTCTCAATGTCAACAGTCTAAATGCACCAATTAAGAGACATAGGGTGGCAAAATGGATTTGAAAAAATGAATCCAACATTCTGCTGCCTACAAGAAACACATCTGAATAATCAGAACAAACACAGACTCAAAGTCAAAGGCTGGAAGACCATTCTCCATGCAAACAACTCCTCCAAAAGGGCGGGTGTGGCCATACTCGTATCTGACAATATAGATTTCAGGCTGAAAAAGGTCAAAAGGGACAATGAAGGCCATTTCTTAATAATTAAGGGGTATGTATACCAGGAAGAAATCACACTACTAAACATATATGCGCCAAATGAGGGGCCAGCAAAATACTTAAAACGACTATTATTAGACCTCAAAGAAGACATTGACAGTAGCACAATAATAGTTGGAGACTTCAACACTGCTTTATCGACTATGGATAGATCAACGGGGCTGAAACTCACCAGGGAAATACTGGACCTGAAGGAAGAAATGGAAGAAAGAGAGCTGGTTGATATATACAGGGCTTTTCATCCCAAAAAGCTGAATACACATTTTTTCCAGTGCACATGGAACATACTCCAAGATAGACCATATACTGAGCCACAAAGCATACCTCAACAAAATAAAAAAGATTGAAATTGTGTCGACTATCTTTTCAGATCACGATGCACTGAAAATAGTAGTGAACCATACACAGAAGCAGGGAGCTAAGCCAAACATCTAGAAACTAAACAGCTCTCTGCTGAACAACAAATGGATCATAGAAGAAATCAAACAGGAAATCCAAAGATTCCTAGAAACAAATGACAATGAAGATACCAACTATCAGAACTTGTGGGACACAGCAAAAGCTGTGTTAAGAGGAAAGTTCATAGCTCTGCAAGCATTCATCAGGAAAGAAGAAAGGGCCCACATAAATAACCTGACCTCACAGCTGAAAATATTAGAAAAAGATCAACAAGGGAAGCCCAACCCAGGCAGAAGGAAGGAAATAGTGAAACTTAGGGAGGAAATCAACGAGCTGGAAACCAAAAAAACAATCCAAAAGATTAATCAAACCAAGAGCTAGTTCTTTGAAAAATTAAACAAGATCGACAAGCCACTGGCAAGACTTGTAAGGAAAGGGAAAGAGAGAACCCAAATAAACCGAATGAGAAATGAAAATGGTGACATCACAACAGAAAAAACAGAAATCCAAAAGATCATCAGAGGTTATTTTGAGAACCTGTATGCCACAAAACATGAGAACCTAGAAGAAATGGATAAATTCCTGAAGTCCTATAACCTCCCATGATTGAAACAAGAAGACCTCCAATACCTAAATAAGCCTATCACCATCAGGGAAATTGAAACAGTAATTAAAAGTCTTCTCAAACACAAAAGCCCAGGTCCAGATGGGTTCACTGGCAAATTCTACCAAACCTTTAAGGAGGACCTACTGCCAGCCCTGTTCAAGCTCTTCCAGGAAATAGAAGAAACAGAAACACTCCCAAACAGCTTTTACGAGGCGCATATCACCCTGATACCCAAAGCAGGGAGAGACAGTACAAAGAAGGAAAATTACAGACCAATCTCCTTGATGAACACAGATGCTAAGATCCTCAATAAAATACTAGAAAACAGAATCCAAAGACTCATCAAAAAGATCATACATCATGACCAAGTAGGATTCATCCCAGGAATGCAAGTATGGTTCAACATTCGCAAATCAAACAACATAATACATCACATCAATAAGAGAAAAAATAAAACCATACGGTCCTATCGATAGATGCAGAAAAAGCATTTGACAAGATCCAGCACCCATTCATGATTAAAACCCTCCAGAAAATGGGAATTGAAGGAAGCTTCCTCAAGACAGTCAAAGTCATCTACCAAAAGCCCACAGCGAGTATCATTCTCAATGGGGTAAAATTGAAAGCCTTCCCCTTAAGATCAGGAACACGACAAGGTTGCCCTCTCTCACCTATCTTATTCAATATAGTACTGGAAGTACTCGCCATAGCAATCAGAGAAGATAAGGACATTAAGGGCACCCAGATAGGCAAGGAAGAAATCAAGCTATCATTATTTGCAGATGACATGATATTATACCTAGAGAACCCTAAACTCTCGACCCAAAAACTCTTAGAAACAATAGATACGTATAGCAGAGTGGCAGGGTACTAAATCAATACCCAAAAGTCGGTGGCTTTCCTATACACAAATAACGAAAGAGAAGAAAGGGATATTAAGAAATCGATTCCATTCACAATTGTGCCACAGAAAATCAAATACCTAGGAATCAGCTTAACCAAGTGTGTAAAGGACCTATACAAAGAGAACTACAAGACACTGCTTCAAGAAATAAAAGAGGACACAAGGAAATGGAAATACATTCCCTGCTCATGGATGGGGGAGAATTAACATTGTCAAGATGTTAATACTCCCTAGAGCTTTGTACAGATTCAATGCGGTTCCTATAAGGATTCCCATGACATTCTTTAAAGAAATTGACCGAACACTCCTGAAATTCGTATGGAATAATAAACCCCCACGGATAACTAAAGCAATCCTTGGGAAGAAGAAGGTGGGAGGTATCACCTGTCCCAACCTCAAACTGTACTACAAAGCAGCAGTAATTAAAACAGTGTGGTACTGGAATAAAAACAGACCTGTGGATCTATGGAATAGAGTTGAGTATCCTTGACACCCACCCTCAAAGACATGATCAGTTAATCTTTGATAAAGGTGCAAAGAGTCCAAACTGGACTAAGGAAAGCCTCTTCAACAAGTGGTGCTGGGAAAACTAGACAGCGACATGTAAAAAAAATGAATTTGGACCTGTGTCTAACACCTTGCACAAAAATCAGATCAAAATGGATTAAAGATCTCAATATCAGACCTGATTCCATAAAGTAAGTTGAAGAAAATATAGGAAAAACCCTCCACGACATTGAAGCTAAAGACATCTTCAAAGGTGAAACACCATTAACAAAGCAAGTAGAAGAAAATATAAACATATGGGACTACATGAAACTGAAGAGCTTCTGCACCTCCAAAAGAAACAGTGACCAAGATAGAAAGACAGTCCACAGAATGGGAAAGAATATTCACCCAATACCCATCTGATAAGGGGTTAATATCCAGGATATATCAGGCACTGGTACAGATATATAAGAAAAAAACAGCCAACCCCATTAGAAAATGGGGAGAAGAGATGAACAGAAACTTTGACAAGGAAGAAATCGAATGGCCAAAAGGCATCTGAAAAAATGCTCATCATCATTAATCATCAGAGAGATGCAAATCAAAACAACAATGAGATATCACCTCACACCACAGAGAATGGCCCATATCCAAAAGGGTAAAAGCAACAAGTGCTGGCGTGGATGCGGGGAAAAGGGGACTCTCATACACTGTTGGTGGGAATGTCGACTTGTACAACCTTTCTGGAAAACAATATGGAAATTCCTCCAAAGACTAGAAATTGAGCTCCTCTTTGACCCAGCCATACCACTCCTGGGAATATACCCTGGGAAGCCAAAAACACACAGCGGAAACACAATCCGCACTTTTATTTTCATAGCAGCACTATTCACAATAGCCAGAACCTGGAAAAAACCAGTATGCCCGAGAACTGATGACTGGATAAAGAAACTGTGGTACATCTACACAATGGAATCCTATGCAGCTGTCAGGAAAAATGAAATTATGAAATTTGCCTATAAATGGATGGACATGGAAAGAATCATGTTGAGTGAAATTAGTCAGAAGGAAAGAGAGAGACATAGAATGACTGCATTTATTTGCATGACATAAATATACCAGGTGATCTTACCAAAAGTGGAAATTACCACAAGCGCGTGGGAGTCAGAGGTTAGGTAAGATAGAGAAGGGAACATGTGTGAATAAATGTCAAAAGGTCTGATACCAACATAGAACTGAGCATTACATACAGGCAAAAAATGCAAATGATGGCTTCTAAGTGTATGTAGTGCAACCCACAACGTATAGGAGAAGGAAGAGAGAGAGGAGGAGAGAGAGGAGATAAAGAACCTGCCATTTAGGCAGGAGGTGGGAGGGGAGGGAATTGGGGACATGGGTGGTGGGTGATGGGCAGTGGTGGAGGCGCGGGATGCTGGAACACTGTGTGACCGAAACCTCCAAAAACGTGAACAACGTTGTAATTGTATATCTCATGGTGGTATAATAAAATGTTTTTAAAAATTTCAAATGGCCAGAAGACATCTGAAAAAATATTCATCATTAATCATCAGAGAGATGCAAATCAAACAGCAATGAGATTATCATCTCACACCACAGAGACTGGCACATATCCAAAAGATCAAGAAAAACAAATGCAGGCATGGATGCAGGGAAAAGGGGACTCTCATCCATTGTTGGTGGAAATGTCGACTGTACAGCTTTTTTTTTTTTTTTTTTTGCTTTTTGGGTCACACCATGCGACACTCAGGGATTACTCCTGGCTCTGCACTCAGGAATTACTCCTGGCGGTGCTCAGGGGGCTATATGGGATGCTGGGAATCAACCCAGGTCGGCACAGGCCGGCCGCGTGCAAAGCAAACACCCTACCCGCGGGCTATCGCTCCAGCCCACCAGTACAGCCTTTTTTAGAAAACAATATGGACATTCCTCCAAAGACTAGAAATTGAGCTCTCGTTTGACCAAGCCATACCACTCCGGGGAATATACCCTGGGAAGCCAAAAACACACAGCAGAAACATCATCCACTCTATTATTTTCATAGCAGCACTATTCACAATAACCAGAATCTGGAAACAGAGAGCCGTTGAACTGATGACTGGATAAAGAAACATTGGTACATCTACACAACGGAATACTATGCAGCTGTTAGGAAAAATGAAGTTATGAAATTTGCCTATAAAAGGACGGACATGAGAGGATCATGTTGAGTGAAATAGCCAGAAGACAAAGATAGATATAAGAATGAGGTCAGAGTCCCTCCAACAAACAAATCACGTCAGGATCCCTTGGTCTCAGGCAGCTGTAATCCCGTCCATATAGCTCCACTTTTAGCCTTCACCCTAATAGCATCTTCTCATCACTATTTGCGGCCTCTAAACATCAAGGGGCCACTTGTCCTACATGATTATTCTACTGAGAATTATCTGGATCCTGATTCTCTTTGGGACCCTCCTGCACCTCAAGTGGTGATAAAGCGCCCAGTGAGGGGAGTTGGGCTGCTCACGAGACACTGAGATCTCCAGAGACTCCTCCCAGGGGAACAGCCAGGACAGGGGGCCTGATTCCTTCTGATCCCTGTGAGCTCCAGGAATGGCCGCCTTAGGGGCTGAACTCCTTCCTCTCTCAGTCACTGGGCTCCCAGTAACTCCAACCACAGACCCCCAAAACAGCAGACACAACACTTCTTAGAATCAACATTATTTATTGGGGTGGGGCGGGATCTGGGATTAGGGTGGGGTGTCAGCCTGTTATCCGTGCCTTCCTGCACCCCTGGGTTTGGTGCTATGGGACCATCATCTCCTTGGCCCACCAGGGGTGGTGTTTGTTTTAGGCACAGGCTTCTTGTGAGTGGGGTGGGGTTGGGGCTGGAGGGAGCTTTGATGTAGAGGAGGCTTCCCAGGGGAGGAGGTACTTTTGTCCCTGGGAGGATTCACTTCAGCCATCTCCTGAGCTGCTCCCTGCCATAGATGCAGGGAAAGCAGCACCTCAGGGTTTTCCCGAGGGGGCCTTAGAGGGGCCTGTCCCTTTCTGGCCGGGCTGCGGGGTCTCCCGGATCTTACGGAAGAATCTTGTGATGCCTTGGCGGCGTGAACCGTTAACAGTTGGGCGTTTCTCCCTGATGACGCTCACCTCCGTACAGTGGGGGACAGAGAGATGGGGGCAGTGTTGTTCTCCATGTCCGGAGCAACAGGCAGAGCGGTGCCATCAGCCTGGCTGTGGTTATCAGGTGAAGGGGGCAAGGGGCAAGGGACCCTCTTGTTTCCTGCCTACCCCCTGGTGTCTCTCTTGCTCCTGGAGATGCTGCTGGTTTAGGATTGCATTGTGCTTGGCCCTACCTCGCTTCCTGGGAGATGGACAAACCTCAGAGGGAGGGAGGGCTCGGGGTCCAGTTGGGATAGCAGCAGCGGACCTTAGTGTACCAATTCTCCTCCACACTATTAGGGTAATTAGCTTGGGACGACAAAAAACAATGTGGGGGGCCCACAAGAGTAGGTCAAATAGGAAAAGGCTGATAGTTTTCCCAGAACAGCGTGGTGGGTTAGAGCGATCAAGTGCGAAAGGCAAAAACAGGCCCCTAAAGGGGTGACAACACGCACTGGGACAGTGGAGCCAGCTGAGGGGAGAAGTCAGGGGCAGAACAGGCCCTGGATTTCCGGGAGATACTGCACAGGCCGCCGGGCCCAGAGGATGTGATAAACGGGCCGCCAGGAACGTTGTAGGCAGGGAAGAAACACAGGGAGAAGCCTGGTGGGCAGCTGCGGGGGCACCCCGAGGGTTTCTGGTGTTCCTCTTCCTGCAGGATGGGCTGATGCACAGCAAGTGTCCAAAGAGGGGATCGTTCTTGTATTGCTCCAAGGGGCTGCAGGAGACAGGAAATAGTTATAGAGAAGAGCAGAGCAGGGAGGCAGGGCCAGGCTACCTGCGGGGTGGGACGCTGAAATGGTCCCTTCCACCCTGTCTCATGTCCACGACTTCCCAGTCTGTGCCATCTCCTCAGCCGGAGGCTGCCTTCCCCATCTCTGTTCTTGGCTCCCTGCCCGACCACGCCAGCCGCCCTTTTTAGACTGGGTTGTAGAGAGGAGCAGAGACAGTCACCTGTGTTGATTAATGTGCATCATCTTCTTCTCCCATTCAGCTCCCAAAAAGTATTATTTTATGTAACTCTGCCACAGCCTCCTTGGAGTGAAACTGCTTCAAACCTAGGGATCCAGGAGAGTGGCACCTGTTAATAATGGTCTCAGAAGGCTCTGGCACAGGGCTCCATGTGGGACACCTTGGGGATACTCCTTTCTGAGAGAGGTCAAACACTCAAGTAGGAATAAAGGACTGTTGCTTCCTCCAAAATCCTTTCAGAGCCACCTTCTCTGGGGAACTTGTGTTCCAATTCTACGTACTCTCTGCCAACTCATGCACTCTGACAGACTCAGAGCCATGAGTCCTGTATTCTCACCTAGTGGGGACCACCCTTTGCCTCGTCCCCTTTTGCATTATCAGTGGACAGAGCAGGGCAGAGCTGACAGTGTCTCAGCTTGTGACCACTTTCCCCTAGAACCCCATCTGAGTGTCTTACTTTCAGGGTCAGTGGAAGCAGTGACCACCTTCAGAGACCAGGAAAGGAGAGGAAGGGTCCCCTGGGGGGGTGCAGGTAGAAAATGTGGAAACTCACCCCTCAGAGTTGCTCCCCTTCTCCTTCTGGCCTTGGCCTGCCACTGAGAAGAAAAAGAAATCAATGAGTGTTTCAGACCCAGCTCTTCTCTCCCCTCTCAGACACTCAGGCACTCAAGATCCAAATCCAAAAGAACTCCTGCTCTGACCAGAGAGGTGAGTTTGACTCTGATATGTGATGAAATGTTTTGTGTTTTCTGTTTTCCTCTGTGAACCACACAAGGATTTTGATGTTGACAGCAGGAGAAAGCCTGGGAGGGGTGTTTTTAGACAGGACCCAAATTCTGGGTTGGTTTTCCTTTTGTGTAGGTGGAGTGGGACTACAGACTTACTGTTGTTTCTGTGTTCAAGAATTACTCCTGAGTGTGGGTTGGCCAAGTGCAAGACTAGTGCCCTTCCGCTATACTCTCTGTCTGGCCACAACCCGGGTCCTGTACCAAGGCCTCAATCCCCTCCTCGGCTCTCCTGACGAGCTAAAATGAGGAAAGAATTGATGTCACCCTCCCAACTAAATAGCCCGTGGAGGTCACGAGAGCCCTGTCTTTTCCTCGGCTCTGCCCCACAGAGTCTGTGCTCCTAGGAGTATTAGGTCCTTGAGTCAGACGAGCCAACAACAGTGTTTCTCTGAACCAAGCAAACTCACTCTTTGATCTGAGAAGAAAACTAGACATAACCACCATCCCCAATCTCACACAGGCACTGGCTCTGGCTCCTACCTTTTGCTTGATTTTCTTCTTGTGGCAGGTCCAAGAATATCTTAACATCAGGTAAACCACGCAAAGGAAGATCAGTCCCAGCACACCCAAAAAAATGGGGGCGGGATCACTGCTTAGGAGGTTTGAACCTAAGCTCCAGTAAATGTCAACTTGTGTTCTCAGAAAAAAGATCAGAGTATATATACCAAAGTCCAACATCATGGCCATAGCTGCCAGAGGCAACTGACCTGTGAGAGTGTGGCTCGGCCTCATATAGCGCTGCCTGCATCACAAAGGATGGGAGAACCCCACAGGGTTCCACAGGGTGGGTACACGCTACCCTCCCCCGCCCTGACCCCAACTGATTCTCCACTATAGGGGTTCTTCTCTAAGTACCTCTGCTCTAGCTGCCATCTTGTTTACCAACTCCCCATCTCCCTGTTGTGGGTGATATCCCATGAAGGCTACTCCTTGTTATATACAGAACTTCTTTCTTCGGCCTTCTTGACTCTCTGAAGCCTTGACTTGGTTCTCACCAACTCATTCCTTATCAGAAACACCACTCTAATTTGGGGGAGATTTGACAATCAGGGATATACATGTCTTCACATCATCCTATCCTAGAAAATACTTTCTGGTGAACATGAACCCAGGTGTTGACTGAAAGTTCTCTCCACCCAGTTGAAAATGGACTTGTGGAACAGGTGGTGAGTGCCACTGGGTGTGGCCCAAAAAAAAAGTCAAAAGTTCTTCAGTGCTTCTGTGTGGGAGTAAGAAAGTGAGCGTTTTATGTTTTGTTTTCAGTCCATGTTTAACCACTGGTGCTGAATCAGTTAAAATGATCAAGTCATTTTTCAGTTTCACAAATTTAATGTAGAAAGAAAACTAAGTCTCACACTGCCTTGAAGGATACCGGTTGCTTCTCCTCTTCAAAAGTTATACATATTTTGGAAGGCGGGTTCTAACCCTGGCCTGACATCCCAGCAGAGCCTCACAAGAAGGCAGAGGAACCTCCACACCATGAGGGCCGTCATTTTCAACATCTGGACTCCACAGCTCATCACAGCTCCACCCATCAAGTCTATTCTGATTCATTTCCCAGATGAACTCAAAGACTCATCCTCTCTTCAAAGAATATTTCCATCATTAGGTAAAAAGAGTCTAGTACTAATGGTTTCTATTCAATATGGACTGATTTATAGCTATTCAATATTCCAACACTAACACCACCACCATTGTCACCTTCCCTCCACCATTTCTACAATTTTCCAACCATCCCTCAAGCCTGCCCCCATAAGAGGCCCACAATAATTTATTTAATAACGCTTGTTATCAATAAATTGCTAATGGAATGATAAAACAATTTTCCTTAGAAGAAAATTGGTGTAAATATTGTATTTCCCCAAGGTGACATTAAGTTCTTATATAAGAGATTACTAATATGTTATGTTTAAGCCTTCTGTGTTAGTTCGGTTAGTTAATATTGGTTGCCTTTTATGTTATATCCCATCCAATATGTGTGCTACTACTGGAATGTCACTGTTGTAGAGTTTGGAATGTCCTGTGGCTGTGTGCACTAGGAAGAACAGAATTTTTAACTGGATGATATATCTGGAGTCAAAAATTTAACTGGGTCATGGCTTTGGGGTGTGGACGTGACTACTGGGTCTTCCAAAATGACAAGGAACTTGGGGAGGTAGCCCATCCCTATTCCAAGAAAGTCAAGAAATATAGGTAACAAAGGCCTATATATCTGAATTTTTCAGAAGGTTAATTTCTGTATGGAAGCAAGGTCCCGAGACAATTGAGTCTGTCCAGAGGGATGGCGGCAACTTACAGTGTGGGAACAAGCAACTGCCAGGAGCTCTGTTTGGTGGCACTGGGCTGACCCACCCCAGTGGGAGTCTGAGAATATTTTTTACAGAAAATTGATCATCTCTTTCGAGATTTATTTATAATTATCTGGAGCAAGGGTGATAGATGACCTAACATGGTGCTAGAGGTGATTCATGGTATGACTCTGTGTATAATTTTTAAATATTTTTATTATACAATTCGTGAGATATACAATTAAATTACAAAGATGTCCATATTTGATATGAACAATTGATATACAATTAAATTACAAAGATGTTCATATTTGGGTTTCGGTCATACAGTGTTCCAGCATCCATCACTGCCCATTTTCCACCACCAATATCCCCAATTCCCTCCCTCCTCCTCTAGTCTGCCTCTATGGCAGGTCCTCTATCTCTTTTCTCTCTTTCTCTCTCTCTTTCTCTCTTTCTTCCCTTACTCATCGTGGATTACAATACATACACTGAGAAGTCATCATGTGTATCTTTTCGCCTGTATTTAATGCTCAGTTTAAGGTTGGTTTTTGCACTTTCAACAATTATTAGCACACTGTTCCATTCTCTGTCTTACCTAACCTCTGACTCCCACACGTTTGTGGTAATTTCCATCTTTGACAAGACCTCCTGATCCATGTTTCGCCTGACTTTGGACATTGGTATCATAATATGTATCACTTGTAGTACTTGTCTTCCTGTTGTTCATCGATTTGCTCAAGCAGGCACCAGTAACATCTCCAGATATCCTGTCACGTGCTAGTGTAGCCCAAGGGCATCTGCTCACAGCAGGATACGAAGAGACTCATACCATTCCTTCAGGTCATGAGAATCACTATCACTATCTTCCCGTTAATCATCTATTTGCTAGAGCGGGCACCAGTAATATCTCCATATGTCCTGTCTCATGCTAGTAGAACCCAAAGGCATCCGCTTGCTCCAGGAACATAGAGAGCCTCAAACCATTATAATAGGTCACGGGAATGACCTAATACAAATGTTACTGGTATTTAGCATATCAAGTACTACACAAGCAGCTTGCCAGGCTTGCCATATGGGTGGCATACTGTTGTAATCACCTCTAAATAAAGCATTTATTGATGAACCCTGCGACCGCTAGCAGCCGTGCAAGCCGGGCTGTGATAGTCTGGTCTGCTGGGTGGAGTTGTGATGAGAGGGAAGTCCGGATGTGGAAAATGGCAGGCCCCATGGAGTAGGGGAGGGTGGTCTGGCTTGTTGTGAGGCTCTGCTGGGGTGGTAGGCCAGGGCTAGAAACAGCCATGCCTCCCGGGCGCCTCACGAGCAGCTGGGCACAGGGAGAGCAAGTAGCAGCTCTGCCCCATGT
The DNA here is from genome assembly GCA_021461705.1 of Cryptotis parvus. Taxonomy (NCBI): domain Eukaryota; kingdom Metazoa; phylum Chordata; class Mammalia; order Eulipotyphla; family Soricidae; genus Cryptotis; species Cryptotis parvus. Next base: position 24,497 of record JAJIBD010003319.1, on the reverse strand, counting down.
CTGAGAGTCTCTGGTTCAGCATACCTGGGCCGGATTTTTAAAAAAATACTGCTGCAGGGTGGCTGTCGATGATCTGGGCTGTGATAGTCTGGTCGGCTGGGTGGAGTTGTGACGAGAGGGAAGTCTGGATGTGAAAAATGGCGGGCCCCATGGAGTAGGGGAGGGTGGTCTGGCTTGTTGTGAGGCTCTGCTGGGGTGGCAGGCCAGGGCTAGAAACCACCATGCCTCCCGGGCGCCTCACGAGCAGCTGGGCACAGGGAGAGCAAGGAGCAGCTCTGCCCCATGTCTGAGAGTCTCTGGTTCAGCATACCTGGGCGGATTGAAAAAAAACTGCTGCAGGGTGGCTTGGCTGTCGATGATCCGGGCTGTGATAGTCTGGTCTGCTGTGATGATCCGGGCTGTGATAGTCTGAGTTGTGACGAGAGGGAAGTCCAGATGTGGAAAATGGCGGGCCCCATGGAGTAGGGGAGGGTGGTCCCCCTACTCAGACAGAAAATTGTTACTGTTTTCTGGCATATTAAATACGACACAGGTAGCTTGCCAGGCTCTGCCATGCAGATGGTATACTCTAAGTAATAGGCTCTCATCTCGTGCATTTACTGATGAACAGGGGAGAGATACACAAACCTGTGTTTGTGTATCCTAGCATAGATCTTTCTCTGAAGACTCAAATCTCATATCCTTCTAGCAGTCCTACAGATCCGCTGTATAAACATACAGAGTAAGTGTATGAACAAAACAAAATATGTATGTGTTTGTGTGTATGTGTGTGTGTTTCGTTTCATTTTGTTTTTTTGTCTTTTGGGTCACAACCTGCAACGACTCTGATTACTCTTGCTCTGCACTCAAGAGTTACTCTTGGTGGGGCTCATGGGAACGATATGGGATGCCAGGGATCGGATCTGCCACAATCAACTGTGTGCAAGGCAAACTTCATGCCAGCCCCAAAGTCAGTATATTTAAAAGAAAAAATTCAACTAATACTTTTTGGTTTATCTTAGAAACTAGTCCCACTATCAAAGTTGGAACTTGAAAGTAATCCTGAGTACTTTTTGGTAGATCTTTTGGATTTTGGTTATACACTGGTGCTGGGGGCCATATGGTGGTGTAGGAAATCAAACTTGGGCTTCTTGTATGCTGTTTTCTCTCAGCACTTTGAGTTTTTCCTAGCCCCCTGAATGTTTATTATATTTGTTCACTGTATCCTATCAGATCTGTTTTAAAAAATACCTCCCACTCTCAATTCTTTATCTATTTAATATATTTTTAGAACTTTGTCTTTTTGACAATTGTGTCCCTATTTTCTTGTTTTTATTTACTAAAGTAGCATTACTTATAGCATGCTTCCTATAAGCATCACTAAAAATCAGTATTTGTATGTGTTGCATCAAGCTGACACCAAAAGTCCAGTTCCAGTATGTCTTATCTTTAATTCTATTCTGTTTTTATTACTTCAAGTTTTTTCAATGACTTGCCTATCCTCTACAGTTTAGATTTCAGATTCATGGCATGGTATTCAAAGTTGTCCATGATTTATGTGCTCTTTATCTCACAATTTTCATCTTCTTGTTCCTATCTATACTGAAAAAACTTTGGAATGCCAGAAAGTACCATTTTTGTCTCACTCTGTATGTGTGTGTGCATGTGTGCATGCTTGCCTGTGCATCCATGTCCATCTGTCTGTCTGACCATCCATATTTATTTATTTGGTCATAGCCATTGGTGCTCAGGTTTACTCCTGAATGCTCAGGAGTCATTCCTTGTGTTCCTCAGGGATCAAATCAGGGCTAGGGTTTACTGTATGCAAGGCAAGTGCTTTAACCCCTGCACTAGCTCTTCAATCTCACAGGTGTATCTTTATATCTCTACCTATATAAACTTTTATCACTATTTCAAGATACAGTATGTTAAGTTTATAAATTTAATTTTAATATATTTTCCCTAATTCTTGTCAACCCACTTTTATATTGATGGACTCTTTTGTTTCACTGCAAAATTAACATTTCTTCATGTGTTACAATTTGGAGGCATGAACCTAGTAGCCGCAGACACAAATCAGTAGTATGGTTAATAAATATAATGTAATATATATGTATAATTTCAACATCCAGACTCCACAGCTCATCAGAGCTCTACCCAAGAGAAAAGCCTCTCTCTTCCCGTTCATCATAATATGTATATATAATATATGTCTATATGTTATGCAATATAAATAATATATATGTTATGCAAAAAATATATAATATGTAATGCAGTCATTCTATATCTGCCTTTTTCCTTCTGGCTAATTTCACTCAACATGATCCTCTTCAATTTTTTTGGAAAAAAATGTACTAGTTTATTGAAGTTAAGAACTCTTGGACATCCAATATTTACTTTTTATGTAATTCTTTTATCATTAGCACATCCTCTATAAACACACTGATTTAGTTTTGATGAAATAACATGAAAGTCTACAAAATCTTGGAAACATAATCATGCAAAATTCATTCCTCCTTTCAAATGAAGTTTCTCAGTCAAGTACCATATTCAATAAGTAACCAAAAGACTAAGTTTAGAATGATGCAAAATTCTGACTTTCTTGTCTAAAATATAGCTTTTATGGGGGATTCAAGGCGGGAAATGATCATATGAAATTAAAGACTTAAATGGTTGAGGAAGAAAATTCTCTGAAATTCCTCACTGGTTGGAGCAGACAGACAGTGACTAGTTTGCTGAAGTTAATGCTCCCTCAGTAAGGAGACTCTGCCCCTGAGAAGTCTCCACAGGGCTCCCTTCATGTCCTTGTTTCTCAGGCTGTAAATGAACGGGTTTAGCATGGGTGTCACCACTGCATACATGACGGCAGCTGCTGTATCCCCTTGCACCGAGTTGGAGGAAGAAGATGAAGGAAACAGATAAGCCCTGAATACTGTTCCAAAGAACAGAGCAACAACAGCAAGGTGGGACCCACAGGTGGAGAAGGCTTTGCGCCTCCCCTGGGCAGAGGGCACCCTGAGGATGGCTGCAACAATGCGGATGTAAGAGATGAGGATGAGTATGAAGGGGACCACAAGGACGGTTCCTCCCAAGTAGAAGAGCAGTAGCTCATTGATCTTGGTGTCAGAGCAAGACACCTTCATCAGGGGCACCAGGTCACAGAAGAAGTCAGGAATGATTTTGTTAGGGCAGAAGGTAAGTCGGAACATGAGGAAGGTGTGTGGCATGGCAAGAATGTTCGTGAGGATCCAGCAGACAGTAATCAGGAGGATACAGCGCCGGGGACTCATGATCATTGTGTAGTGGAGAGGGTGGCAGATGGCCACGTGGCGGTCATAGGCCATTGTGGCCAGGAGGAAGCTGTCCATATCCCCAAATGTCAAGAAGAAGTAGAGGCTGGAGTCAGGCATCCTGCATAAGAGATGATCCTGCTCTGGGTCTGGATGTTCACCAGCACCTTGGGCACAGTGCTGGAGGTGAAGAGAATGTCTGCACAGGACAGGCTGGCCAGAAAGAAGTACATGGGCATGTGGAGGTGTTTATCAGTGCAAATGGCCAGAATGATGAGCAGGTTGCCAGTCACAGTGACCAGATACATACACAGGAACACTAGGAAGAGGACACGCTGCTGCCCTGGTTGCTCTGAGAGTCCCCAGAGGAGGAAACCAAAGCTGTTGCTCTGGTTCTCTCCTGCCATGGGCCCAAGGTCAAGGTAAAAGAACTTAATTGAAATGCATTAAAGTTCTCTAAACATATTTCACACTAAATGGGCAATGGATTCGCTATCTTTGTACCTGAAAAAAAGAAAAGAATGTATTTTGTAAAGCTCTATTATGTGCTATTAACTTTTTAAAAAATTAAATCTACCAGATAAAGTGTGTTTGGAAGTATTGAAATACAATTTACAGTATTTGGAATAGATTTCTTGTTTTACTTTTCTATACTAATTAAACTTTCTATTTTGTTTATTTTTTTCTTTTGGCCACAACTAGCAGTATTCATGACTTACTCATGGCTCTGCACTCAGGGATCACTCCTGGAGGACTTGGGTACCATTTAGAGTGCTGGAAATCTAACCTAGGTTGGTGGCATGCAAGGCAAGCACCTTACTTGCCATACTATAACTTTGGTTCCAAGCTTTCAGTTTTCTTTAGTTTTTTCTTCATACATAATAGCAGAGAATTATGAAGCATGTATTAATTTCATTGATTCATTGGTTCAAAATACTAGGAAGTATCTCTGGATCAAACAAAAAATTTTCTTGGTGCAAGTAAATCATACAACAGAGATCTTTCTTTATAACTAAATAGACTTAACTGCTAACTATGAGCATTTTGTTCATATTCCTTCACCATTCAGGAGCCTTCCAATCACTAAGAGTTCTGTATTTCCATGGCCTGAACTATAATCACTGAAAGACAAACGTCATGGACACAGGTTAAAGCTATGTCTTCTGTCACAAAACCAATGTAACACTCAAGCAGCTAGTTGGGAAATATATGAAGCTAAGTATATTAAATAAAGCAGGAAATATAACGACTAAATAAAAAAAATCTCAAAAATTATGTATCCCCATTCCACCCCTAACACACAAGTGCATACATATACAGTCCTGTTAAAAAATTATATGGAGGTGGGACAGGAAAGCTTTCTTGGGCAATAAATGTCACTGTATGATCCATTGGTTGAGCAAATTACTGAGGCAAATGTTGAACTAAATTTGTAGGACATTCAAACAAAGTCAGTCTAGAACATATTCAGGGATGAAGAGCAGGAAAGTAAAGGCTTATTAAAACTGAAAAGAGAACTAAGAGTCAAGTCTGGGGATACACGGCATGGAAAGTAAGACTATGAGCTTTATCCAATACTCAACATAAAGCCAGTAAATCTCTGAGAAAAAAGTGATATTAGGAACATTGAAAATAGAATTCCTTTCCCTTTTGTGGAACTGAGACTTAAACATAGAACATCATTGAGGTGAAGATAAACACAAAAACTATCTTTAGTACTGCAAAAAACCCAGTTCAAGATCAAGTGTCAGCTGTGTTCCGCAAGTAACTTTCAAATAGTCTGCAAAAAATTAAATCTATTTTCACTTCCATAGGCTTAGTCAAGTGGTTATCTCCCATAAGGGAGAAGCTTGTCCTTGTAAAAAACAAGAAGACCAGAGAACACTTGGTATTTTCTGACAGTAAAAAGTCCCTGATGAGAAAGGAAAGCAGGGGTCCAAAATTCAGCATTGGATAATTCTGGAAACAAACATCAGGAGTGCACAGTTTGATGAGTATACTCATCTAACTATAAGTTTTCTTTCCATCTGTGAATGATAATGAACCCTATCTCAGTCATCTACAAACTTCCAATCTTCATAGCGTGTGTCCGCCCAAAAGCTACAGTATTTACTAAGAGAACTTTTATGATTTTTCTGACAATGTTAGAATTGAATTTTGTTTTCTATATAGGCTTTAAAAATATAGTTGCCTTCTCTGTCTACTGTAAAATATCTTGATGAAGGAAGATTTAACACACCAATAACAAAGGAGGCGCTGGGGCTGAGAGATAAGAGGGTTGGATGCTGCCTCCAGTGCTGGTCCTCTCTACATGACCTGGTACGGATGCGATCCTAGCCATTGGTTGCCGGGTATCCCCAATACCACAGGGCCAGGCTGCTTTACCTTTGGGCCCTTACACTAACTGGCCAACTGAAAAACTAACGGGCCTCAGGTTTCCCAGGCACCATTGGGAGAAACCAAAAAATAAAAAAAACCTGACTGAAATCAAGTTTTATACTAAATTTTCAAAACTTAGTGAAACAATAAATTTTATAAAATAACATTACAAAGGAGAAAAAAGAAATCAGAAGAAATGTTCAATGTAAAGTTTGTTTAAAGAACGAAACTGAATTTGAAGAGTTATCTTTTAAAGATATCTTTTAAAGTATCTTTTAAATTCTTATTAAAATGTTAAAGTAAAATCCAATACTGCTATTTTTTTTTGATGTTGCGAACACATCAGTGCGCCGGGTTGTCGGCTTGGGGTTGGTGGTTTGGGCTGGTGGGGTCAGGTCGAATAATGTGTGTTTTTGCAAATTATTCTTTGGGAGAAAGAAAGATAAAATTAGTTAGTATGAGTTGAAAGAAAGAAGGGAGTAAATATATTTGGTTGGGGACAGGGAGGAGAGCTGTTCTCACAGTCAGTAATTCTGGAGCTATTTATCGTTCTGTGCTGGGGGCTCTGGCAGTACTCAGAGGACGCAGTACAGGGTTGACAGGGTTGGTCAGGGAGGCAGGTACAGTATATATCTGTTTATCTCAAAATAAGAAACTTCAGCAAAGCCCTCCACTATAAAAAGGGGAAAAACCTTGGTAAAGATCAGGTTGGGACTAGTCAGGTATCAACTTAAGCTATGAAACAAAAACAAAAAAGAAGATGATTTTATACCAACTCTGTTTCCTAGGGTTGAAAAGAGAATACTGTTTTGTACCCTTGAGAAAACTAATATAGAAATTCAGGTAAAAGGGTGCCGTAACTACAAGGGTTAATGAATATAGTATTATCATATTATGTATAGGAGTTAAGTATGAGTTGAATATAGATGGAGTTAATTTCTGAATGTAGGAATAAAGATACAAAACAGACAATAAAATAACAAGTAAAGGAAAAGCTGATCTGCCCTGCTCATCAGGTCACCTAGACTATTTCAAGCCAGGTTCCCAATGAAAGACTCAGAAGGGAGAGCTGACAGCTCTCCTTGCTCAGCTGATCTGAGTGCCCAGGGGGAGTTCTAGCCCTGACCACATCCCAATAGAGCCTTGCAGAGCCAGGGACCCCACACCAAAGGACGCCATTTCACACGATTCGCTACAGAGCTCAAGAGAAAAGCTATCTCCTCGTGGGGACAAAAAGTATACACTGGGCAGGCTGGGCTCTGGTTGAACTAGTAAATTATGACTCATTCCATGACCTGAAGGAATGGTCTGAGGCACTTCATGTTCCTGGGCGAGCAGAAGCCCCTGGCCTACACTAGCACGCAACAGGGCATATGGAGATGTTACTGGTGCCCGCTGGAGCAAATCGATGAACAATGGGAAAACAAATGATACAGGTGAACACTGAAAAGACAAATATATGGAAGAAGAAAGAATAAATAAAAATATATGTTTCTAATTCTCTCAGAGGAACAAATAACTAGGAAAAAAATAAATTGCAGATATCAAATAAGAAATGCTAATCTCATCTAAAATAACTGATAAGAAAGGGTAATAGTACTGATAAGATAGTACTGTCAGATGGTGAAAGAGAGGGAAAGGAGGGACAAAGATTAGATGTTGCACTTCATTTTATTTTTATACTAAGGAACCACAAGTATTATATGAATAAAGAGAACTAAACAATGAACATATACCTATAAGTATAAACTATTGGTATTAGGGATAATTTTCTAGCTCAGAGAAAGAGGGAACAGATCAAATGCATATTCAATGACACAATTAATGTAATAGATCTAAAACAAATCAGAGATGTTAATAAAATTGAATGAGTATGTTGCACCTTTTAAGAGAAAAACATTTAAAATGGACTCAGAAAGCAATACTTAACTCTATCCTGTATACAAGTCAGCCAGTTTAATTTAAGCAATTTGAAATAACTAAATGATTAATGTTGGTCAAAGACATAGGCCACCTATATGAAAAAAAAGCAGAATCCTGAATAAAATGCATTAAACCAAATTTAGATAACTTTTTAATAGTAAAAATACAGTCACATGGAATTATAAACAATTATAATATCAATACCAAATAAATCAGAAAGTATCTTAAAGTGAAAACTCTAAGCAAAATAAGTAAAATCAGAGTCACATTGCTATATCAATTAAAACTACAATATAATTATTAATAATTGTCTCTGTTGTATCATATTTCTAATAATAATATTTCTAATGCACTTTTCTTACAAGTGTCTGCATAGCATATAGTAATAAAGCATATAGGACCCTGAGAAACCTTCACAAATTATGGAAAGTAGAATTAATTTAACTAATGTTCTCTCACAAATGTGCAATAAAAGTAAAAATCATAATAAAATCAAAATACAAGAAATTATTTTTTACCTGAAAAACAATGTTTTAAATGCCTTCATTAAATGACTTCTGCTTTAGAAATAAATTAATAGGTAATTTATTTTAATTAATAATCATTAAAATAATAATACATCAATAAATAAATTACTTATAATAATTTAACAATATAATAATTACATAAATAAGTGTATAAAATATTATGATATACCTTAATATAAATAAATGTAATAATTCATAAATAAATAATTTATTCATAGAATGATTTTATAAAATAGTTAATTATATTAATATTAATTGATATATATAAACTATATATAAACTATATTTTAACATATTATATATTGTTATATTGTTACATTATATATATTATATATAATATTTAAATATATTTATGTATGTATTAATATATTAATGAATTATTAATCTTATATGGTATTATATATTATAATATTGTATATTATATAATATATGGTACATATTATATATAACATACCAAATTATATAATATTAATTATATCAAGAAATCATTAAAATTTTAATTGGTTAAAAGTAACGGTTTGGTTAATTAAGATAATTAATTAAGAAATTAGTAATTTTACAGGTATAACTTAAAATAAATTAAGCATCTGACATAGAGATAAAATAGATCTATGGAAAAACTTAGAGCAAATTTTTTTTAAAAATAAAATAAAAACTTAAAGCAAAATTTAAGTTAGAAGGGTTAAGACTATAAATACCTCAGAAAACGTACAAGCATGAATCTTTATGTGTTTGGATTAGACAGTAATAATTATACTGAAAGCATAATCAATGAAATAAAAACTAGACTTATTATTTATAAAAACATTTGTATTATTGTAGTATCAAGATAGTGAAATGACAACGCAGAGGATAAGAAATTAATTTTGCAAATCATATATATTATAACTGATTTTTATATTCATATAAATAAATACAAATCAATATAAAGCCACTAACATGCTCTGAAGAGGCATTTTTCAAGAAAGACATGCAAATACTGAAAAACACATAAAAAATTTAGCATCATAAACATTAGGGAGAGAATATCAAAATAAAATGTGATGCCATTCACATCTTCTAAATCAATAGTGCAGATAACTAGTGTTGTCTAGAAAGTGATAGAATGGAACCTTTACATACAGTTGGTAGGAATATAATAGTTCAGTTTCTGGTAAACGATCTGGCACCTTCTCAAAACAATATCAAATAGCATATCTTTATAACACAATCACTCCATTTCTAGGTAAACCCAAGAGAAATAAAAACCTACAACTACACAAAAAATCATAGTAGCATAATTCATATGAAGCAAAAACTGAAAATGACCTGTGTCAATCAAATAATAATATCATATTCTGTATATCATATGTCAACTGATACTGTCAGTAAAATAGCATATTCATACAATGGAATTATATTTGGAATAAAAATGAAGTACATATAGTTGTTACAATATGAATGGAACTTGAAAACATGCTAAGTGTAAGAAGACATAAAAACAACATATGATAAAGTTAAATTTCCATTAAAATAATGATTAAGTAAATCCTTAGAGACAAAAAGTAGATTAGCAGTTGCCAAAGACTAAAATTAGTGAATGACTGGAGATATGGTAGCTGAAAGGATTTTTCCCTAGTGATGCAAATATTCTAAGATTCGTTATGGTAACTTATTGGACAATTCTGTGAATAGAGACCATAATAAAAGTTATTGCCACAAGTTTTGATGAGTCAATTGTGTGAGTATGGTATTAATTATAAATCAAAGCAGCTATTTAAACAAGTTCTTGGGGGGAAAATTCAGTAGTGAAATAATCCTAATCTAGTAAACCTAACCATCTGCTAGGAAACACAAAGAAAGGGAAGACAGGAGGGATATACTGAAAAATAAAAATTATTTAAATCACAAACCTCATGGCATCTACAAGCCGCATGGATCCTAGTTGCTATGAATCCTGTTTTAGACATTAAACATTTTCCATTTTTAATATTTTGTTTTTTGACTAATGAGATTATCCTAATATCATTGTCAAAGTTGAGTTCACTGATACAAATCAAGTTTTCAGGTGCCATTCCAGACCTGCTGAGTAAAATTTTACTTTGCTTAAGCGCTTTCTGAGTGTGTCTTGTGTCTTGTGAGTAGATGAAAGTTTGAGAAACACTCCTTTAGAGTGCCCCACTGTTTGATTTTGTGATTTTTCTCTCTTGGTGAAGATGGCTTTAGAAGATGATCATCAATTATATAATGATTAAGGGATTACTCTATTAAAATCACGCAAAACTCTTTGATATAGATTAACCAAAGAAAGAAACATCAAAATTTTATGCCATTATTAGCACATTGAAATAAAAGGAATTTACAAAGACACATGTTAGTAAAGGGACTTAAACAAACCAAAATAATGACCTGGCATTATCCAAACATAAAATCAATAAGAGAACAGCAACCTTAAAATAAAATAAACTTATCTGGACACAAGACCCCAGTATGCTGAGTGCACATTTTTCTCAAGTGCACATTCTTAAGGATGATTCTTGAGGATAAATCACCTGTTGGAATACAAAAGTAAGTGACAAATTCATAAAGTTTCAAAATAAAATAAAACAGTATTATCACAATGGTAATAATTAAAAAAGCAATAAGTGCTGGCGTGGATGCGGGAAAAGGGGACTCTCATACATTGTTGGTGGGAATGTCGACTTGTACAACCTTTCTGGAAAACAATATGGACATTCCTCCAAAGACTAGAAATTGAGCTCCTTTTTGACCCAGCCATACCACTCCTGGGAATAACCCTGGGAAGCCAAAACACACAGCAGAAACACAATCCGCACTTTTATTTTCATAGCAGCACTATTCACAATAGCCAGAACCTGGAAACAACCAGTATGCCCAAGAACTGATGACTGGATAAAGAAACTGTGGTACATCTACACAATGGCATACTATGCAGCTGTTAGGAAAAATGAAGTTATGAAATTTTCCTATAAATGGATGGACATGGAAAGGATCATGTTGAGTGAAATTAGTCAGAAGGAAAGAGAGAGACATAGAATGACTGCATTTATTTGCATGACATAAATATACCAGGTGATCTTACCAAAAGTGGAAATTACCACAAGCGTGGGAGAATCAGAGGTTAGGTAAGATAGAGAAGGGAACATGTGTGAATAAATGTCAAAAGGTCTGATACCAACATAGAACTGAGCATTAAATACAGGCCAAAAAATGCGAATGATGGCTTCTGAGTGTATGTAGTGAAACCCACAATGTGTAGGAGAAGGAAGAGAGAGAGGGAGAGAGAGAGAGAGAAGATAAAGAACCTGCCATTTAGGCAGGCCATTGGAGGGGGAGGGAATTGGGGACATGGGTGGTGGGAGATGGGCACTGGTGGAGGGCGGGGTGCTGGAACACTGTGTGACCGAAACTCCAAATGTGAACAACGTTGTAATTGTATATCTCACGGTGGTATAATAAAATGTTTTAAAAAATTTAAATAATGACAAAAGTTTAATTAGAAAAGCATGACTAAAGATGCTATACAACAAAAAGGCCTGAATCACTAATATGTTGATGAGGAAATAAAAGTAGAAATTTTTAATGCCTGAAAACAGACATTTAGACACATCCTGTCAGAACCTATTGAGAAAAAAAAAGTAGACATGGAAGAAATTACACAATAAAATCCTACATTTATTAGAAAAGTCTTAACTAGTATATCTAATATTAACTCAAAAGGAAATTTTTAAATAAAGGAAAAATGAAGCCAAAGTAAAGAGAATTAAATGAGAAGTATTTATACAAAAATAAATGAGAACTCAAAACGATTGTACAAGTCAGTGTCCCATCCACTAGTTTTGATCTCGATAAAAGTTTCTTCAAAAAAATCTTTAGCTAGACTTTCTATAAATAAGAGAAAGATAAAATTCTTTTTTTAAACTGAAATTAGGGGGCCAGAGAGACAATACAGAAGGTAAGGAGCTTGCCTTGCACAGGGCTAATGAGAGACTGATCCCCAGCTTTCCATCTGGTCCCCAAGCACTGCCAGGAGTGATTCCTGAGTGCAGAACCAGGATGTGGCCCCTCAACCAAGATGATGATGGTGATAAATGTTTAAATTAAGAATGGAATCAGAAATAGGAGGGGAGAGGTTACAACAAACAGAAATCCAAAGACTCACAAGAGATTACTATGAACACCTTTGTATAAATAAATTGAATAGTCTAGAATAAACGGAAACATTCTTAGGTGCCAACAACTTTACAAGACTGAATTGGAAGGATATAAAAAAATTATTATAAAAAAGAAAGTGGAAGAAGTTATAAAAAGTGTCTATAAATTCCAGAACCAGATTTTTTAGCTGATTTTTATTTCACCTGAAAAAATAGAACAGCTAAAGATATACACAATTGTGAAAACTGAAATACTTTTCTCTAAGATCAGGCATAACACAAGGATTTTCACTCTTGCCACTACTGTTCAACATAGTACCAGGATTCCTAGACACAGGGGAGGGCAAACAAAGAGTCCTACAGACTGCTCTGAAGTGTTGCAGGCACTTTGGTTGCTGGCATGGTTTGGTGACAACATCCCCTAAAATATGAAAAACCACACACTAAAGCCAAAATCTTATAACATTTTGATCTATTACCTTCCCTCAAGCGCTTCCAAACAATTAAATTTTATTTCCAAAAACTTTTCATGGGTCAAACATTATCTCAATACCAAAAGCAGACAGGAGAGCCTCCACACCCTATCTCTGCCATTTCACAGCTCCACTCTTCCATATCTCTGCTTGCTGGTTTGCTCTACCAGGTAAATGGATCTTGTGGTTGTCAACCCTGAGGCACTTTCCCAAAAAGAGCACGTGGGTTTCCCTTCTTCCTGCCTGGGCCTGGTAGCTTCCATGTCCAACCGTCATGATTCTAATAGGCTCCTGAACTTCCACAGCTCCATGACTTCTGCTTGCTGCTTCAACCCTCCCATTGGACTGAGTCCTGGGTGACAACTCCAAGCCTGTTTGGGATCAGGAGGCCTCCCTGACCTTCCCAGGTCACAGCACACCGATTAGGAAAGACATATAGAAACCCAGCACATTATAACAGAAGGTTCACCCAGCACCAAAGCTGATAAATCCCAGACAATGACTTTAGTGACACCTTGTAGGTATATTTAATGAACTCAAAGAAACGATGGTACAGGTAGTTAGCAAGACCAGCAAAGTATAAAAACGTATGAGTTTTGAGATGAGAAAACTAGAAGCGGAATGAAGAGGATGGTAGGTGATATTGAAAAAACAACTCAAGGGTAGACTTGTACAACCTTTCGGAAAACAATATGGACATTTCTCCAAACAATAGAAATTGAGCTCCCTTTTGACCAAGGCATACCACTTCCGGGAATATACCCTGGGAAGCCAAAAACACACAGCGGAAACACAATCCGCACATTTATTTTCATAGCAGCACTATTCACAATAGCTAGAACCTGGAAACAACCTGTATGCCCAAGAACTGATGACTGGATAAAGAAACTGTGGTACATCTACACAATGGCATACTATGCAGCTGTTAGGAAAAATGAAGTTATGAAATTTTCCTATAAATGGGTATACATGGAAAGGATCATGTTGAGTGAAATCAGTCAGAAGGAAAGAGAGAGACATAGAATGACTGCATTTATTTTCATGACATAAAGATATCAGGTGGTCTTACCAAAAGTGGAAATTACTGCAAACGTGAGGGAGTCAGAGGTTAGGTAAGACAGAGAAGGGAACATGTGTGATTAAATGTCGAAAGGGCTGATACCAACATAGAACTGAGCATAGAACAGGCAAAAAAAATGCACATGATGGCTTCCAAGTGTATGTAGTGCAACCCATAATGTGTAGGAGAAGGAAGGGAGAGAGAGGGAGAAAAAAAGAGATAAAGAGCCTGCCATTTAGGCAGGCTATGGGAGGGAGGAGGGAATTGGGGACATTGGTGGTGGGAAATGGGCACTGGTGGAGGGCAGGTGCTGAAACACTATGTGACCGAAACCTCCAAACATGAACAACGTTGTAATTGTATATCTCACGGTGGTATAATAAAATGTTTAATTAAAAAAATAAATAAATAAGTAAAAAAAAACAACTCAAGGGAAGCTCTGAATAGCAGCAGATCAACAGCAGGTGAAGAAAAGATAGAGGAGCTCCAAGAAGGTGGAAGAAAGTGCTAGAAAACAAAAAGAAGGTGGGAAAGAATCTGAACAGAAATGAACAGCACACCAGAAACCATGTAAGAATCGCCTGAGAATAAGAAGGTGATTTGATAAAGAATTAATAGTTAAGGAAATCATCAATAAGAATTTTCCAGAGTTGAGGAATATAGGCACCAAGATCCAAGAAGCCCAAAGGGTCTCTGCAAAAATAAACTCAAATTGGAAAACTCCAAGACACATTGTACTCAAAATGACAAAACCCAAAGTATAGCAAACCAAAATCAAATAAAGAACTTACAAACAAAGGAAATCCCATAAGACTCAGAGATCTACCAAATGAGACTCTAAGAGCCAGAAAAATGAAAGGATATTGTACAAAAAATTCAGTGAACTGAACACATACTATATCCATTTAGATTATCTTTAAGATTGAAGTAGTGATATAGAGTTTCAGGGAGAGGCATACACTTAGGGAATTCATAGCTTTGAAACCAGTCTTGCAAGAAGCATTAAGGAGGCTTTTAAAAAATCGAGACAAACCCAGGATCAACCTCCAGCAAACCATATGTTCCCCTGATCACTGCCAGGGAGCAGTTCCTGAGTGAAAGAGCCAGGAGTAACCCTTCAGCATCAGATACTACATGACTATAAGAAAAGATGATTTTTGCTGTAACTAAATCTTGGGTGGAACTAGAGGGTATTAATTAACAGAAGAAGTCAGTGGGAGGACAAATGCCAGATGACCTTACTCACGTGTACTATAATAGTAAAAAACAAAGGGGATGACCAGTGAGAATTAGCCCTTGGACTATGATGGTAGAATTAAGGCCGCCAAGTGGAGGAGAAGCACCTGAGAGGAGCAAGCGATGGCTGGCTGGAGTGATGGCTGGCTAGAAATGTCCTAAAAATAGTGGGGGTGGGGACAGGTGGAAGAATACTGTGGTGGTGGTGGTGGGTCTTAGGTAGTTTGGTTAGGGTGTAGGTGCAGTAAATTTGAACACCAAAAAGTATAAACATTATGTAAACTATGTTTCCTCAATAGCAATAAAAGCATTGAAATCTTCCCAAGTAGAAATAAAAAGAAAATCCCAATTCTATGTAAAATGCTGAATCTCAAATTTCTTCAATTCAAATTTCTCAGACTTCTTTCTTGACATCTCTATTTTATTTATTTATTTTTTCTATTTGGGACAGGAGGACCAAGTGGTGCTCAGGAGTTCTAGGGACCACTCCTACCAATGCTTGGCTGAACTGGACAGCCTAGAGGTTTAGAATTTCTATGTGTAATGCAGTGATGTTCTGAACCAATGCAACTGAGGGCCACCAGCAATGCTCTGGGCATCAAACACAGAGCCTGTGCATCAAACTCAGTACAGGTGGGGTATATTCTTTAGTCCTTTAGCTACATCCCCAAGCATGTTTCAAATATTTCAAAGCTCTTTTTCTTTCATTTAACTTTCTCCTGTTTTTGTGCCCAGGGTCAGAAAAATATGAATCATATGCTCTATTACTGAATCACATTCCTGGGTCCCTGATCTCTCTTTTAAAGACTAACACTGACATCCCAATTAATCTCCACCACATTATTAAAGTTATTTTTTCCATGACAGTCTCTACTTGCAGGGCTGAAGCAATAGTCTTACATGCAGTTGATCTGACACCACATATTGTTCCCTGTGCCCACCAGAAATGATCCTTTCTCACAAACAGAGTGTCAAAATTGTATTATCATATGCCTAGGAATTTCTCCGCCATTTGATTCATATATGTCAGAGATGGAAAAGGTGCCTTATTTACCTTTGCATCCTCACTGCATTAGATGTTTGTTCTGTAATTGTGTGCCCATGTATTGGTGCTTGTGTTCTACTGCAGCTGTGAAGCTTACCTTTATGACTGTGCCACCATCTTCAATGGCCTATTGCTGCTTCTTCAATCCTGCATGACATACAAATCAACATGAAAAATGTATACAAAATACTCAGGTTATATAATTCCATGTACGTACTGACGATTCTAGTGCCTCTAATGCCATGTGCTTTCTTTTATCTCATCTGCACCAGAACTGCAGACAGTGTTTCTCTTCATTAACCTCAGGCATGACCCTAGGGTTCCCATCGTTGTGCCCTGAGTGTTCTTGTGCTATTTCTTAATTTCCCAGGTAGCCTCAGTAAGTGCTCTCAAAGGTCCTGTGGGAGACTGAATCTCAGTCATTGTTACATGCCCTGTGCATTCTCTTAGGAAAAGTTTAGGTGGAGGAGGAGTATGTCTTCCAGCAGCAATGGATTTTTTCTAAGAAAGTTACAGTAGATCAACAGCTTTTGATGTAGAAAGTTACTGCACCTTCATCACCACCAAAGTGCCATAAACTTTCCACCATTGTACTTGTGTTACTTCTAGTTCACCTCTTCCTCCCTGACTCCAGGACCACTTCCACCACCACTTAGAAAACTTAGCTCTATCGAAGTCAATGATTCTATATTAGTTACTGTTTATCCTCTTTCTTGGTTTCTTATGTTACATAAAATCATTTATAAAGTGAAGGGCATTCTCACTTATGTGTAGATTTTTCTTTTTCTTCCTCCTCCTCTCCTCTTTTTCTTCTTCCTCTTCCTCCTTCTCCCTTCTACTTTTTCTTCTCTTCCCCCTCCTTGTTTTGCTATTTGGTAGGGGCACATCTGGTAGCATTCAGGGTTTACTCCTGTTTCTATATTCAGAGGGCATCCGTTTAGAGACATTGAGAGGACTAAGGTCACCAGGAAAGTGATCTCCCCACAACTTTAGACTCTCAACCTACTTGCTCTACCTGTAATAACTCTTCAGTGAAAAGTTCTAAAGTAGGACAATTAGGGGCAATTGTCCTACTCCAGAATGAGTGTCCAGCACTTTCCCTCAAGTGCTTCAATGTACTTAACACTAAATTCCACAAGAGACCTACTAGCATCTCTATGTCCTGTGCCCTACAGAGGTGTGAAACTGTGCCCCAGAAATGGCAAACTATGAAAATATCTATCAATATGACTCTGTGGATACTTGGAATGGTGCTTCTTTTACTTATTATTATCCATTGTTATTTTAGTGGCTGGTTTCTGTAAGATATTTTAAATTAAAAATGCTTTTTAAATTTATAATGAAAGGCTACATGATACATATAGGGCATACAATCATATGACATGAACTGTTTGAAAGAGATAAAGTTATGTAGATAGGAACTAAACAGAATAATTCCATTTCCCTTCCCCATTCTGTGGATTATGCTGAAGAAGTTTTCCTGTACTAAATTAAATCCTATGTGTGTTGCTAATATATAAGCTGAAAGACTCAGTTTATAACCAGCTCAATGTGAAGAAACAACTGATATATTACTTTTATCATTGTAGTTGTGTGAAATATTACATTGTATCATGACCTGCTGCTTTAGTTTCCTTATCTGGCAATAGGGTCAATAGCGTGATTTTTGTTTTCATTTTCTGCCTGTGAGTTCCCATGATTTGATGGAATGGTTTGAGGCTCTTTATGTTCCTGGAGCGTGCAGATGCCCTTGGGCTATCTCAAATGTGACAAGACATATTGAGATGTTACTGGTGCCCACTCGAGTAATTGATGATCTATGGGAAGTCAAGTAATAAAGTGATCAAATGATTTTAAAGTGTTAGATATAAATGATAATAAATGATGTTGGGGCTCAGCAGGTTCGAACAGATATTGGGGTTTGTAGAGGTCTCCCGCTGTGTTCAGGACCAAAAACCATTGCCCTGCCCCACTGATGGACAAAGGAATAAGACCCACAGGCTCTTAAAAGCCTGAAGCTCTCTCCTTTTACTCTCTTCTCACTCACTCCCTCACTCTACCTCACTCCATGTAGAGTTAAGTCTGTTCCTTATACACTTTATGAAAGTTGGGGAAGGGAGTTACAAGACGTAATTACTTTAGTTCTAAAACAATGAGGTGTAAAAAAACTCTTCCTTGCAGGGGCAAACTACCAGGGGACCTTCCCCCAAAGATGGATCCTGTCCTGGAGCAATCGGCCTGCCAAGGACAAAGGCAGAATCCTGGCTGGTTGTTTACTGCTTTCCTTAGCTGGTAAGCAATCACCTTAATAATATTTATAGTCATTTTGTATAAACACAGTAAGAGCTGCAGACATTTATCTACGCCCAGGGTTATGCTTACAAGGTGGCTATTCCTATGGACATCTTGCTCTATATTCCAGATTACAGTACTCAGGCCAGATTGGGTTTTTCCCTAACCCCAAAAAGGGTCCTTAATCAGTTGCTTATTCTAAGGTCTTGACAGAGTTTGTTCCATGACTGTACTTTTAGCTTATTATATCGCTCAGGACACCTAGTCCATCCCATGTCCAGGTCAGGGTAGCTTACTTACATCTTGCCCTGGGTTCATTCAGTCCCTCAATGGGATCCTCCTTTTGGGGTATAAGGATTGAGAATCAATCTAAGGGCAACTGAGGTTTTAAGTCAAGAAATATGACAGATGCTCATATTTTCTAACATTTTCAGGAGTAAATAATTCAGAGTTAATTAACTCCTTTATCAGAAATGCATAGCCTTGACTGTCTTCCTGTGTCTATACAAAAGGCCTTTGATCTAGCATTAGAATATGCAAAGGGCATACAGGAAAGACAAAAAACGTTTCATTTATGATAGAAAACCCAGGACTGGCAAGTAGGAGACAAAGGGCTGTGAACAAAGGGTCATTGAACAGATGGCATCTTTGATTAACTATAGGGAGCTGGACAGATAGTTCAACAGACTGGAGTATGGAGTTGCATGCAGAAGACCTTGGTTTGATTCTCAGTACCACATGTTCTCCCAAGCACCATAGGGTGATCCCTGTTGCTCCCAACACCACCAGCTTTAAACAGCATCACATCAGCACGCCCAAGTAGCAAACAGTCAGACCCACACAGGCAGCAGAGTATTGCTGCATGTGGATTCCACAGCTCCTACCACACCTTGGAGACCCACCAAAAAGATTTTTTACTATTCCTTAGGATATTAACATGAACAATTGTAAATTTTATTAAAGAATTTTCTACATCTAAGAATTACTTATATAGGGTTTTAATGCTTATTTATTTTATTAAAGAATTTTCTACATCTAAGAATTACTTATATAGGGTTTTAATGCTTGTTATTTTATAAAATGATTTTCTACATCTAAGAATTACTTATATAGGGCTTTAGTGCTTCTTAAGTTAATATTATGGTGACTTAATTTTTATGTTGCTGTGCTTCAGTATATACCTTACTGGTATTGTACTTTTTATGCACAATGTATATATATATATATATATAATATATATATTTATATATATTATATATAAATATATATAATATATTTATATATAATACACAATGTATATATATAAATATATATTTATATATATTACAATATACATGTATATATATACATGTATATATACAATATACATGTATATTACAATATACATGTATATACAATATCCCTCTTTTATGCATATATGCATTGTATATATATATATATATATATAAAATTATACAATATACATGTACTTTTATATATATATATATACATTGTGCATAAAAAGTACAATACCAGTAAGGTATATACTGAAGCACAGCAACATATGTATAAAAGTACATGTATATTGTACAATGTGTATTTATATATTTATATATATGTATGTATACATTGTGCATAAAAAGTACAATACCAGTAAGGTATATACTGAAGCACAGCAACATAAAAATTAAGTTACCATAATATTAACTTAAGAAGCACTAAGTTAATATATATTTATATATATAATATATAACATATATTATATATTATATTATTATATATAATATAATATACCTTATATATTTAACTTAATCACAGTGAGATACACAGTTATAAAATTGTTCATGATTGGGTTTGAATTATACAATATACATGTACTTTTATACATATTGTTCTTGCTACAGTAATTCTAAATTTGCTAAGCTCTGTTTGATAATATGTTGTGTTTATGTTCATGATCAATATATAATTTTAATATTCCCTTTTGAAGTATCTTTGTCTGGTTTTGTTTTCAAGGTTATTACCACCTATTAGATTTTGTTGTAAATTTCTACATTTGTTACATTTTGGATATCATTTATTAGAGTATATTTGTTAGGTTTAATTTCAATTCTAAATATTGTTTCAATCATTGAATTAAGTTGGCTATTCATATACTTTAATCTGGTTGTAGTGCCAGATGTTAGGTTAATTTGAAATGTGAACTCAAGTTTCCTGGTATTTTGGTACCCTGTTTGGGAATTTTTGTTCAAAATTGACTAGGACTAATGACTAGGACCTAACTATATCCCTCTTAATACTCTTCTAGAGGAAGGAGTCAAGATGGGATGATCTCCAGAAAATAATGTCTCAGGAACAAATAGATAACAGCTGTTTGGTGTCACTCCACCAAGAAATTTCTGTTATAATTAAGAAGAAAAAAATCACCTCAATTGTTGTTCCATAAGCATTAAAGATTTAGATAGTAACCAAGTGAGCATTCACAAGATCATTTGTTTTCATCAATTCTTCATGTAATGAGACTTTTAACTTCCATCAAGGCACCCACTATAACTGTGAGTTCTCCATCTAACTATAAAGATCTTGCTTTCTTATAGCTTTATTGTTTGTGTGTATTGTGTGTGTGTACTTGTGTGTGTTTATTGTTTGTTTCACCTGGCATTGCTCAGGACTTGGGATCTGCACTCAGTGATCACTTCTAGCATGGCTCAGAGAAACATTTGAGGTGCTACAATAGAACTGGGCCAGCCATGTGTAAAGCGAGCACCTTACCTGATACTCTATCTCCTCAGGCCCAAGGATTTTTCTTCTTCTACCCAAATATATGTGTATATATGGGCACTCAGTATATATGTATTGAGCACATAACCCAAACCCTATTGTAGCCAAGTGAGGCTGCGTGACCAATTCTCTGGCCAATAGAAGTGGTATTTGTATTTAATTTGTATTTACAAATGAAAGGGCTACATGAAACTCAGATTTTTTCATTTATACTTTTGATATTGAGCTGTTCTTTTTACTATTCAGATAGAGAAATCTTATTGAATTTTCATTTGTATCCTCCAATTCAGTAAGTTGCCTTTTTATTTGTTATTTGCCCTTCCTGTGAATTTTTTGGTTGATGTTGTCCCATTTCTGTTGATGTTATTTGTTTCTCTTGCTTTGGAAGTTATAGCCAATGTTGGACAGCAAATTTTCTAAGCTATTCAAAAGTGATTTTTTTTCTCCAAAATGTTAAGTTTTCCTGGCACAATTTATTGAAGGAATATTTCTGAATCGTATATTTTTTTCATCTTTGGCATGAATTTATTGACTAAATATCCAAGTATTTATTACTAAGTTCTCTGTTTTGTTTCATTGATATCTATGTTTCTATGTCAGTACATTTTATGATTCCATCTACATCTGTAAAATCTAAACATTTCAGCAGTATCAAATTTCCCAACCAATGAGCATGTGTCAGGGTGCCGCTGGGGTCCCCAACAATACCAGGAAGTGAGTTCCCTTCTACCTCCGACACTGGTGGAAAATGGATGAAAACCCTGGAATCTGGTGCAGTTTTATTTTTTCTTTATTTTATGAATTTACTTTTTTTTAATTTTTTATTATACCACCGTGAAACATACAATCACAAAGGTGTTCATAATTGGTTCTTAGTAATACAGTATTCCAGCACCAATCCCTCCAAGAGTGCCCCATTTCCACCACCAATTTACCCCACCCCCCAAACCCACCCCCATGCTGCCTTAATAGCAGGTACCCCAGGTTCCTCTCTTTCTCTCTCTGTTCTCTCTCTGTCTCTGCATCTCTCTCCCTCTTATTTTACACATTGTGGCTAGCCCTGCAGGTATTTAGAGTTTATCACTTAAGTCTCTTTGTGTATATTCAATGGTGAGTTTTAATCTGCCATTACCATTTCCCACACTTAGTAAAACACTGGTATCTATTTATGTCGTATTAATGAATGCAGTCATTCTATATCTGTCCTTTTCCTTCTGACTAATTTCACTCAGCATGATAGTCTCCATGTCCATCCATTTGCAGGTAAATTTCATAATTTCATCTTTTCTGACAGCCGCATAGTATTCCATAGTGTAGATGAACCACAGTTTCTTTAGCCAGTCCTCTGTTCTCGGGCATTTAGGTTGTTTCCAGATTCTAGATATAGTGAATAGCAGAGATGAATAAAGAAGTACAGATAGTGTTTCTGCTATGTGTTTTTCGGTCTCTCGGGTATATTCCCAGGAGTGCTATTGCTGGATCAAATGGGAGCTCAATATCTAGTTTTCGGAGGAATGCCCATATTGTTTTCCAAAAGGGCTGGACCAGTCGGCACTCCCACCAACAGTAGATCAGAGTCCCTTTTTCCCCACATCCACGCCAGCACCAGTTGTTCTTACTGTTTTGGATGTGTGCCAGTCTCTGTGGTGTGAGATGGTACCTCATTGTTGTTTTGATTTGCATCTCCCTGATGATTAAAGATGAAGCGCACTTTTTCATATGCCTTTTGGCCATTCGAATTTCTTCTTTTTGGAAGCTTCTGTTCATTTCTTCTCCCCATTTTTTGATGGGGTTGGCTGTTTTTCCTTGTGGAGTGCTACCAGTGCCTGATATATCCTGGATATTAACCCCTTGTCAGATGGGTATTGAGTGAATATCCTTTCCCACTCTGTGGAATATCTTTGTACCTTGGTCACCGTTTCTTTTGAGGTGCAGAAGCTTTTCAGTTTTATATAATCCCATTTGTTTATCTTTGCTTCCATTTTCTTGGTCAGTGGTGTGTCATCTTTTTTTTTTTGTTTTGTTTTTTTTTAATTTTTTTTTATTTTTTAAATTACAAAGATATACAATTAAAAAGTTCATATTTGGTTTTGGTCAAACAGTGTTGCAGCACCCATCCCGCCACCAGTGCCCATCTCCCACCACCAATGTCCCCGGTTCCCTCCCCTCCCCCAGCCCTGCTCCATGGCAGGTTCTTGATTTCTTTCCATTTCTCTCTCTTTCTCTTTTCCTTCCCCTCCAGACTATGAATTACAGAACATACATTAAAGGGTTGTCATGTGTATCTTTTGCCTCTATTTAATGCTCAGTTCTAGGTTGGCATTAGTACCCTCAACATTGTCAGCACACTGTTCCATTTCTGTCTTACCTAGCATCTGAATCCCACACATTTGTGATAATTTCCACCTTTGACAGGACCTCCTGATATATGTTTCACTTGATCTTGGATGTTGGTATCATAATATGTACCTATATATTTATGTAATGCAGATAAATGCAGTCATTCTGTATCTGTCTCTCTCCTTCTGGCTAATTTCGCTCAACATAATCTTCTCCATGTCCATCCATTTGTAGGCAAATTTTATAACTTCATTTTTCCTAACAGCTGCATAGTATTCCATTGTGTAGATGTACCAAAGCTTTTTTATCCAGTCATCGATTTTCGGGCACTCTGGTTGCTTCCAGATTCTGGCTATTGTGAATAATGCTGCTATGAACATAAAAGTAGGGATGGTGTTTCCGCTGCATATATTTTGGCTTCCCAGAGTAGATTCCCAGGAGTGGTATCGCTGGGTCAAATGGGAGTTCAATTTCTAGTCTTTGGAGGAAAGTCCACACTGTTTTCCAGAAAGGCTGTACCAGCCGGCATTCCCACCAACAATGGATGAGTGTCCCCTTTTCCCCACACCCACGCCAGCACTTGTTGTTCTTGTTCTTTTGAATGTGGCCAGTCTCTGTGGTGTAAAGTGGTATCTCATTGTTGTTTTGATTTGCATCTCTCGATGATTAGTGATGATGAGCATTTTTTCATATGTTTTTGGCCATTCGAATTTCCTCCTTGCCGAAGTTTCTGTTCATTTCTTCTCCCCATTTTTTGATGGGGTTGTTTGTTTTCTTCTTGTAAAGTTCTACCAGTGCCTGATATATCCTGGATATTAACCCCTACCAGATGTGTATTGGGTGAATATTCTTTCCCATTCTGTGGACTGCTTTTGTATCTTAGTCACTGTTTCTTTTGAGGTGCAGAAGCTTTTAGTTTCATGTAGTCCCATATGTTTATGTTTTCTTCTAGTTGCTTTGTTAGTGATGTTTCATCTTTGAAGATGCCTTTAGCTTCAATGTCATGGAGGTTTTTTCCTATATTCCCTGCTCATGGATG